>JBBPTT010000330.1:0-28803 GCA_038094175.1 Boletellus aff. lepidospora
TGGAAGGTCATGGAATGTGCAGGAATAAAGATGAGTCAAAGGAACACAGCCGAAGGCTGTGGAACAGGAAAGAAGAATGTTCTAAAGAAGCACAGCCAGAAGGCTGTGGAACAGGAAAAAGAAGAACGTTTAAGTAATACATAGCCAGATGCTTAGTAAAGCTGTACAAGTCATTGGCCGATGAGTCAAAGAGGCAAGGTAAGCATAGACAAAAGGAGAAAAGGGGTGAGATAAGAAAAAGAGTAGAGTAAAATGTAACAGGAGGAGGTCTGGATGGTGGGAGAGGTCATCAGGACTGGCAAGGAGTTTGCTGGAGACATGGACCATTTTCAGGTCGAAGTTAGCAAGGTCAAGAAGCCACCTAGCCTGTTGGTGATTGAGGGCTTGGGGTTTTCAAAAATATGTAAGGTTCTTGTGGTCAGTGAAGACCTAAACCAGAAATGAGGAACCATGAAGATAGTGTCACCAGGCCTTCAGAGCACAAATGACACTAAAGAGTTCTCTATCATATATGTCGTAATTCTGTTCTGTGGGAGAGAACAACTGAGAGAGATAAGAGCAAGAGTGCCATTCACTATTTGTGTCAGTTTGGAGGAGAATGGTGCCTGATGCAAACTTGGAGGTGTCAGTGGCAATGGCAAAGGGGGAGGTGAGATCAGGGAGGTGGAGGACAGGCTTAGCAAGGAAGAGACCTTTTAGGATCTTGAAAGCAGTCTGGCAGGAGGGAGACCATTCTCAAGAGATATCCTTCTTGGTGAGGTCCAGGAGGGGTTGGGTAATATTAGCATAGTCAGGGATGAAGCAGTGATAGAAGTTGGTAAAGCCAAGGAAGGACTGAACATCTTTGACTTTCTTGGGTATGGGCCAAGAGGAAATCCCATCTAGCTTGACAGGATCCATTGCAAGCTGACCAGGTTTGACTGTTATGCTTGCATGGAGTTATCCAGCAAGTCAAGACTTCGAACAAAGATACTAGTCAAGTGCACACTCAAAGTGTAGTGCAAGGACACAAGGAGATTCTCACTAACTGTGACAAGCAGTCTTGTGGATGTTACGCTTGTGTGGAGTTATCCAGCAAGGTCAAAGGTTCGACAACAAGTCCAGAACCAATGAAAGCAACTAGTCGAGCGCACACTCTGAGGTGTAGTGCAAAAACATGAAAGGATCTCTCTAACTGCAACTTAGCAGTCTTCGAGGAGGCCAGACAACTACATGTAGATTGCGTAGAACTCGCTGGGGAACTATTGTACAAACTGGGGTCGACTATATAGTGCAAGGACGGGCTGTGCGTACAGCCGTGGTGAGTCATCGTGATTCACAGGTAACTAGGGTAACTGATGGATCAATGCACAGCATTAAAGATGGGATCAAGGAATCAAAAGATGGTGGCTGTGGGGCTATGTGTGATTACCATCATAGTGAGATGGTGAAGGTGTGATGGTGTGACAAGGTGACGATGTGAAGGGAAGAGGTTGGCACCAATGGGATAGACATCTGTAGTCTACTGGGTTCTGCCAAATGGAAGGGTCCTATTGGTTTGTAGACAGTCACCATGGTCGAGATTAGGAATAGGGGGACTTATCAGGAGAGAAAAAGGAAAAACTGTAACAATACCCCCTTTGTACATTGGAGATTCCAGCTCCAAGACTTTTGTCTTTAAAGATTTCTTTGTCAGTAATGGGGCAAAGATTTTATTAGGGAAACTTTGTCAAGAAAGGCAGATGGATGTAACTTTCGATAGGCCAAAAGGAGTTCGCGGGCGTTGGAGAGGTTGGCGGCAGGTTCCCATGTTTTCCACTGAGGAATATCCTTTCCACTTGACAAGGTATTTTCTTCGTCCAGCGTGTCCTCCGTGTGCAAGAATGGCATCTACCTCGTATTCTTCTTCTCCTTCGATGGTGTCGGGTGGGGGTCGAAGGAAATTGGGTCCATGTTCCGGAGTTTCAACAAACTGAGTGAGAAGGGAAGCATGAAAAATGGGATGTATCTTCCAGGACGGGGGAAGACGTAGCTGGTAATTAACCGACGAGATGACTTTCTCGATTTCGAAGGGTCCTTCTCACTTTGGAGCAAGTTTCCTGGATGGGTAGGGGATCTGAAGGTTCTTTCCTTCAAGCCAAACCTTATCGCCAACTTTGAATGGGGAGAATCTTTTCCATCCCTGTTCCTTAAGTCGTTGCTGGGCGTTGATATGAGCGGCTTTAGCTTCTTCTCTTGCTTTGTCCAAGATGGAGAGTCGGGATTCGAGAGTGGGAAGGAAGGTTTTGCCGATTGGAGGGTATGCTCAAGGTTTGTAACCCATCATCAAGGAGAATGGGGTTTGTTTTGTAACCGAATGTGTGGCGGAATTGTGAGCAAATTCGGCCATCGGGAGTAAATCATGCCACTTAGCAGGATTTCCATCACAAAATATTCGTAAATAGGTTTCTAACTCTTGATTGACGCGTTCGGTTTCTCCGTCAGTTTGCGGG
Source organism: Boletellus aff. lepidospora (assembly GCA_038094175.1). Lineage (NCBI taxonomy): Eukaryota > Fungi > Basidiomycota > Agaricomycetes > Boletales > Boletaceae > Boletellus > Boletellus aff. lepidospora. The sequence continues at coordinate 2,472 of JBBPTT010000330.1, forward strand.
TGGTAGGCAGTGGATAGAGCAAGGTCGTATTTTAACAAGCGGGCCAGTTCTCAAGTGAAGGTGGAGGCAAATTGAGGGCCTCTGTCAGAGATACACCGATCGTGTAGTCCAAATCTGGGGAAAATATGTTTGAAAAAGAGGGCTGCTACTCCTGCAGCGTCGATTGTTTTGTGACAAGGGAGGAAAATTACCCCCTTTGTAAGCCCATGGTCGACCACGACCAAAACTGAGTCAAATCTGGCCGAAACGGGGAGGCCTGTGATCAAATCCATAGAAATATTCTGGAATGGGCGAGTAGTTTCCATTGCATTGGGAATCACCGGGGTTGCCGTGGGATGAGTATTAACCTTGTGTGACTGGCAAACTGTGCATCCTTTGATAAAGTGGCGAACAAAGGTGGATAGACCTGGCCACCAATAGTCCCGTTGGAGGAGGGAAAGAGTTCTGAAATAACCACCATGTCCTCCTGCATCAGATTCATGGATCTTGGTGACCAACTTATGCCGCTGCGATTCAGGAATAAAAAGACGTCCCTTGTAGTATAACATTTCATCCAACCATCTCCAATCCTCAGGGGAAGTGCAAGGGAAAAGGGAGGATCCTTTTTGCAAAGCGGAGATTGCTTCCAAAGCTACCGGGTCTTCTTTGGTGGAAAGAATGATCTTTCGCGGAGTTCCAGATCTATCAGGTTGACGAATAGATTGTCGGGTAATAACACTACATCCTGATTATCAGCGGTAGTGTCCAAGTTGTCTTTTCTAGAAAGGGCATCGGCTGGTCCCATCTGTGATCTGGGGAGATTTTGATATAGAATGTCAAAATCTTGGAGGAATAGCATCCATCGGGCTTGTCATCTAGACAGTTTATGGGGTTGTTTGAAGTACACCAAATTCTTATGATCAGTTTGGACCGTCACCTGGTGTTCTGTCCCGGACAGATAATGTCTCCACTCCTCCAGAGCTCGTATGACGGCAAGCAATTCCTGGTCATAGATATCGTAGTTTTGTTCTTCTGGGGAGAAAGTTCGGGAGAAATAGGTGCATGGGTGGAGATCCCCGTTTCCATCAGTTTGCATAAGGACTGCTCCACAAGCAGTAAGGGAGGCGTCCATCATGACCATGAATGGTTTAGTGGAGTCAGGCATTCTTAATACCGGTTTCGAGAGGAAAGCTTTCTGGAGTGTCTGAAAAGCTTTCTCGCAATCCTCCATCCAATTCCAGTTTACCCCCTTTTTGGTTAACTCGTGTAGGGGTCGGTAAATTCCTGAGAAGTCTGGGATGAACTTTCTGTAGAAGTTACAGAATCCGATGAACGATCGGATTTGTTTGACAGAGGTTGGACTTTTCCAGTCCTCGATTGCTTTGAGTTTTCCCGGATCGAGGGTGATTTCTCTTGGTCGAACTATCATGCCAAGATAGTCGACTTCCGTGACGTTAAAGGAGCATTTACTTAGCTTGAGGAATAGATCATTTTCCATTATTTGTTGAAGAACTCGGCGAGTTCGTTCTGTATGCTTCATAGGATCGTTGGAGGCGATGATAAGATCGTCCATGTATATGATCAGCCATCCTTCGGCGATCATGTCAGCAAATACATGATTCATCAACGCTTGGAATGTAGCTGGTGAATTGCTTTGTCCAAAAAACATGACTGTTGGTTCAAAGAGTCCTACTGGAGTGATGAAAGCAGCTTTCCATCCATCTTCAGGGGTAATTAGCACGTTGTTGTATTCCCATCAAATGTCCATCTTGGTGAAGATCGTAGCATCCTTGAGTTGATCTACCAACTCTGATATACAAGGTAAAGGATAAGCATTTTTGATCGTATGTTGGTTGAGATATCGATAATCTTGGCAAGGTCGAAGTCCGCTGTCTTTCTTTGGTACAAAGAAGAATGGAGAGGCTTGTGGGGATTGAGAGGGGACGATCATTCCTTTCTTGAGGTTTTTGTCGACAAACGTCTTGCATGCTTCCAACTCTTTAGGGTTAAGTGGGTACACTTTCGCTACTCTAGGGACAAAGGTAGGGGCAAGGTCAATATGGTGATCATATTTTCGAGATGGAGGGAGCTTCCCGAGTGGTGGTTCTTTGAAAACCTTCCTGAATTCTTCAAATTCAGGAGATAAAACTGTTTCTTGCTTGGTTTTCTGTTGTTCCTGAGCAATCTCTATGGATCTAGTAATCTTTCGGATCCATTCTGTCTTGATGTGCTCATCAGGGTCGATCTTCAGATATCAGAGTAATTGGTCTTGTTCCTCAAAGTTCTTTTGCAGAGAGAGGGGGTCGACTATTTCTGGTAGTCGAATTTCTCCTTTTGCCCAATCGATTTCAGGATTGACCATTCGCAGCCAAGTCATTCCTAGAATGACGTCTTCTTTTCCGCAATTGATAATGAAGAAATCCTGATTTTCCAGAAGAAGATTTCCTAGATTAAGGGAGAGTGTAACTTTCCTTCGTATATGCCCATTGCTATTTTCCGTCCCATCCACATTTGAGGCTTTGATGGGTGATTTCAACTTGGTGGTGGTCCATCCCATTCGTTCTACTAGGTTTCAGTTTATGAAACAGTTACTTGCTCCACTATCTACTAGGGAGGAGACCTTGGCGTCCTTATTGGTTCCTTCTTCTTGTAGTAGGGTTGGGAGTCTGATTGCTCAATCTGAAGTCGGTGGTAGAGGTATGATGGCTACCCTTTCTTCCGTTGGAGGATTGGTTTCTGAGCATATTCCCAGAGCTTTTATGGCATCTTTAATGGTCACTCCTTTCCATTGTAGAAGTTTCCTCATTCGTTCATCTAGGAGTGCTTCCTCATTTGTTTGAACAGATTCATGATTAGGGACTCGCCTGGGGCTAGATTGTCTTTTCCTGGGATAGTATTTTGTGTGACATCCTCTTCGGTGACAGATGAAACATCGGTTGTTTTGTCGGTGCTCTGTCCATTGCTGGGAGGACAGTTGGATTACATTGATGTTGACGTCCACGTCCATCGCGTTGGGGTCGAGTTCCTGAGTCTTCTCAGGTTTTTCCAGTATCCATTCATCCAGTTCGGATTTGAATGGTTGTTTCCTTAGTTGTTGCGTTCTGGTCCTGACTTGGTCGAATTGAGCGGCTTTCTCCATCCATTTATTCCACGTGTTTGGTGGTGGGTCTACTGCGGTCATAAGGTTGACCAATTGGGTATCGACAGCTATCCTGAGCAAGTTGATCAAGATTTCATGTTGTTGTCCCATACTTGCCATGGAGGCAAGGAGTTCAAATTGAATGCGGAAGGTGGAAAACGATTTCCTTCCCTGTTTCAAAGCATAAAGTTGTGATCTCGCATCTGCCTGAGAATCACCTGGGGCAAATACATTGAAGAATCCTTCTTCAAGTTCCTTTAGAAGCAGATTCATTTGCTTTCTGCTGGTTATCGCGTCCTGTAGATTTTGATACCATCCTTCGGCAAAGATTGCGGCCATCCTGTTTGTCATATTGTTGAGAATAATGACTACTTGCACTAACTCGTTGTAAACTTCTCGGTTGATTGAAAGGTAAGCTTTCATGGTGCCAAACCATTGTTTAGCATCTGAGGCAACTCCACTAAAGGGGCCCGGATTTCCGGCTCAGATTTCCTGGGGTTCCTCTGGGTCAGTCATTGTTGGTGCTACTGGGGTTGGTAAGACGAGGATAGGAGCTGGTAATGCAAGCGGGATAGATGGAGAAGGAAGTGTGGGTTGTATCAAGATGTTAGAAAAACCCGGGATGGATGATGGTCCTATCTGAGGAATCTTGACTGGTGGTGAGATCAATTCCTGCATGGGAAACGTTACAGGTTGCACAGATTCCTCTAGTTGGGTAGTTTTGGGGGGGAGGATTTGGACCGTTATTTCTGGATAAGCAATGGGTGTAGGTGGTGGAGCATCAGGTAATGCTGCTGGTCTTCTGGGTGGAGGATATGGGACTGTCCCAAAGGTGATTGGCAGGGCGCTCGTTGCCCCCGAGATTCTTCCAGAGTGCGGTGGTAGACTGGGTATTTCTCTGATAGCAGATCATACTGATGATGGTCTTGGTGATCCAAGGGTGGACAAGGTGGCGATTATAGGCGCTCCTCCTATTCCTGGAGTCCCAACTTGTGGGGAACCATTTCCTGTAATAGTTCTGATACTACTGGGTCAAGGGGATTCTGTTCCCATCGTTCCTGGTACTCAGGGTGGTCTGGTAGACATTCCCAACATCATGGGGGGTAAGGGCACTTGCTGAAACTCCTGGGCTTCCTGTTCTTCTTGCAAAGATGACGAAGTGTCATCCTCCTCTTGGGAGCTTTCCTCTTGAGGGCTTTCTTCCTGTTCTGACGAGGAAGCGGGTACTTGATAACTTCCACCACTCCTGTATGAAGTTCTGGTCCTGGGTCGTCCGCAGTCTTCTTCAACAGGCAGAGGGGTGGATTGTCATGGGGGTTGTTCTTCGTCCCTGGAGGAAGATCCCCAATCCCAAAAGCTAGACATGCTTATGTACTATCTTCCCAATCCGTCATGGAGTAAAGATAGCTTGATTGTGACCGTTCTGATAGTAGCGGCGATTACTTGATAATCCTAGTCTTCCCAGGAAGATGCTGGTGAACGGGGTGGTGTCGGCTTAGAGTCCTTCTGCTAAAAAGCAGGGACAAGAAGAGAGCTAGTTCTTTTGTTATGCTTGTGTGGAGTTATCCAGCAAGGTCAAAGGTTCGACAACAAGTCCAGAACCAATGAAAGCAACTAGTCGAGCGCACACTCTGAGGTGTAGTGCAAAGACATGAAAGGATCTCTCTAACTGCAACTTAGCAGTCTTCGAGGAGGCCAGACAACTACACATAGATTGCGTAGAACTAGCTGGGGAACTATTGTACAAACTGGGGTCGACTATATAGTGCAAGGATGGGCTGTGTGTACAGCCGTGGTGAGTCATCATGATTCACAGGTAACTAGGGTAACTGATGGATCAATGCACAGCATTAAAGATGGGATCAAGGAATCAAAAGATGGTGGCTGTGGGGCTATGTGTGATTACCATCATAGTGAGATGGTGAAGGTGTGATGGTGTGATGAGGTGACGATGTGAAGGGAAGAGGTTGGCGCTGATGGGATAGACATCTGTAGTCTACTGGGTTCTGCCAAATGGAAGGGTCCTATTGGTTTGTAGACAGTCACCATGGTCGAGATTAGGAATAGGGGGACTTATCAGGAGAGAAAAAGGAAAAACTGTAACAGTGGAGGCCAGAAAACTACATGTAGATTGTGTAGAACTAGCTAGAGAACTAAAGGTATATGTCATTGGTTTATATATTCTATGAGACTTATGGAATGACTAAGAATTGGCCATGAAGGAGTCATCAGAGATTGCCATCCTGCCATTGTAATCTGGGTAGGAGAGAACATGAGGTGATGCAAGAGAATCACCTGAGGAGATAAATGTCCAATAGGATAAATGGGCACACATATGGTTACTTAACAAAGAAAGGATAATAGAAGATCATGATTGAGGCTAAATGGGGGAGGCATAGGTGGGGTATACTCCCCATAAGGAATATGCCTGTCTGAAGAATACACAGTGGAACAATCATATTGAAATGGAGAGGAAAAACTCATCAGAGACTATTCCCATCTTGCTGCCATCCAGGCTGTGGCATTTCTTGTAACAATACCCCCTTTGTACACTGGAAGCCCTGCCCCTGAAATCCAAACTTGCTTGCAGAAGTGCCATGTTGAATTAAGTCTCGCTTCCATGCTTGGCAGAGGTGGAATTGCTAACTTGTGGGCAATCTTCCACAGAGTGCACCAGACTATTACACATTCCACAGCAACATCTTGAGCAGTTGTATTGAGAGTGACTGGGTGCTGGTATCCTACAAAATGGGCACATGTATTGAGGGCAATCTGGGCAATAGTGTCCAGGTTCCCCACATATGTAGCAATGGGGGTATGATCTGATCCATTACCCATTCTAGCAATGAAGTCAGTAAATGAGTCAATGAGGGGTTGCAAGAAGAGATTATCCGTGGGTCAATGATCAGCTCTTCTTCTGAAGCAAGGTCTAGTTCAGGGAGGGGGAACAGGGATGGGGGAGTTGTTTCTTCGAGGGGAGAAAGTGTAGGAGGATCTGGTTGGGGTGACAAACTCACCTTCTGCCATAACCAGAGATATTTGCAGTGAATCATGTATAGGGGAGGTGGGAGCCAATGGGGTTGGGGAAGAACTCGATGAGGCATTGTCAAGATCATAGAAGCGGGTGAAGGCAAGAGTGACTGGATGGGAATGAGGTCTATGGCCTCAAAATGTGAAAAACTCTCTCTCATTGAGGGTTTGAAGGATTGGCCACATATAGTCTTCAAACATAATGGCTGGAATTGCTTCTAGCAGAGCTAGGAAGCCCATCCATACCAATATCTTGAGGATGTAGTCTCTCATCTGTCTGATAGAGGAGTGGGTGAGGGCATATTGGGCAGCAAGTGGAGCATCTTTGGGAAGTTGCATAGTAGAATCTGAGATCACCTGATAATGATGGAAAAGGTTGATGATTAGGGGGATGACTTCAAGTGATGTGAAGTTGGAGAGAAGTGTTATCATCATAGTGATGGAGGCATCTTGTAAGATCAGGTCTAAAGCCTTCCACAACTGGGCTTGTGGTAATCAGTGGAAACAATAGATGTCTCTGAATGCTTGATCTACAGTTTGGGAGGCATGGAATGAATCCAGGGGGTCAATCAAGGGGGGGACAATGGAAATAGCCATGGATTGGGAAGGGTGATTGGTACACTACTCTGGTTCTGCCCATCTCCTATTTAACATTGGCAAGTCCACTGGGTGTTCCACTTCTGGACCAGTCATCTCCCTCCAATTCCTATCCTGTGGTACTACCACCCTGTGGCATCTACTGCAGTGGTGTATCAACAGGTTGATGGGAACCAGGGCCTTAATGTGGAGCTCCCCACCCACTAGCATTCCTGTCCTGCTTCTGCTGACATGTCACCCCATGACAGGTATAACATTGCCTTGTCCCAGACACATACTTTGACTGTCCAGAATCAGGACTTGTTGGCTAGGTTGTGGACTAGGTATACTATGTATACCAGGAAGAGGGTGGAGAGGAGAGTGATGAGCTTGTTAAACTCAAGGGAGAATTGTATAATGATGCTGTGTGGGTGGACAGTGATGTAGTGGATGGAGTTTTTGATAGAAAATAGTGTTCCTTTATAGAGGAGAGAGTGGTGCACAGACCAACAGGATCGGATCAATTTGGGACTGCAGAATCAGAGTCATCAATCTGGGTGAGAATGGGTGGTTACTACAGAAAGGCGTTTGGGTGCCTCACTTGGTAATTCCACAGTAGTTTTCTTGCATTAGATAAATTAATAGTGGGTTCCCAGGTATTTTCAGCAGATGAATAACCTTTCCATTTAACCAAATAGTGTCTTTGTCCGAAAGTTCCCCTGTGGGCCAGTATCACTTCTACTTCATATTCTTCTTCCCCCTTAATAGAGTCTGGTGGTGGTCAAAGGAAGTTAGGGCCATGTTCTGGGGTTTGGACATAAGGGGTGAGGAGAGAAGCATGGAAAACTGGATGGATTTTCCAAACAGATGGAAGTTGGAGTTGAAAGGAGACTGTGGAGATGACTTTTTTGATCTCAAAGGGGCCTTCTCTTTTAGGAGTGAGTTTTCTAGATGGATAGGGAATATAAAGGTTCTTCCCTTCCAACCATACTTTGTCTCCCACTTTGAATGGTCAATATTTGGACCATGTTCTTTCTCTCATTTGTAGTTGGGCCAAGATGTGTGCTGCTTTTGCTTCCTGTCTTGCTTTATCAAGGATAGCCATTCAGGATTCTAATGCAGGGAGAAATGTTTTTCCAATGGCAGGATAAGCTCAAGGTTCATACCCCATCATTAGGGCGAATGGGGTTTTCTTGGTAACTGAATGAATGGCAGAGTTGTGAGTGAATTCTGCCATGGGGAGAAGATCATGCCACTTAGCAGGGTTTCCATCACAGAATATTCAAAGAGAGGTTTCTAGTTCCTGGTTTACTCTTTCAGTTTCTCCATCTGTTTGTGGGTGATATGTAGTAGATAGGGCAAGATCATATTGTAGGAGTCGAGTGAGTTCCCAGGTGAATGTGGAGGTGAATTGCAGACCGCTGTTCAGAGATGACTTGGTTGTGCAGTCCAAATCTAGAGAAGATGTATTTAAAAAAGAGTTTTGCTATCCCTGCAGCATCAATAGTTTTGTTGCAAGGTATGAAATTTTCTCCCTTTGTAAGGCCATGGTCAACCATGACCAAAACAGAGTTGAAACCTGTTGAAAGAGGGAGATCAGTGATCAGATCCATGAAAATATTCTGGAAGGGATGGTCCACCTCCACAGGATTGGGAATATGGGGTGGGGAAGTAGGATGAGTGTTGACTTTATTCACCTGACAAACTGTGCATCCTTGAACAAATTTGCAAATAAAGGTTGATAGACCTGGCCACCAATAATCCCACTGGAGTAGGGATAGGATTTTGAAATAACCACCATGTCCTCCAGTAGGGGACTCATGTAAGGTGGTGACCAATGTGTTTCTCTGTGATTTGGGAATGAACAGACATCCCTTAAAATATAACATTCCATCCTCCCATTTCCAATCATTGGCTGATGCTTTGGAGAATAAGGAAGAGCCCATTTGCACAGCTGCAATAGTGTTCTTTGCTAGAGGATCATCTTTTAGTGGAAAGGACCACTTTTTCTCGAATGGTGAGATCAATGAGGTTGATGAAATGATCATCAGGGATGAGAATCACATCTTGATTATTGCTTGTGGTGTTGATCTCATCCTTCCTGGATAAGGTGTCAGCTGGAGCCATTTTGTTCCCAGGAAGATTCTGATATCGAATGTTGAAGTCTTGTAAGAACAACATCCATCTAGCTTGTCATCAGGAGAGCTTATGGGGTTGTTTAAAATATGTGAGATTCTTGTGGTCAGTTTGAATCACTACTTGATGCTCTGTTCCCAAAAGATAGTGTCTCTATTCCCCCAGTGCCCAAATAACGGCTAATAACTCTCTATCATAGATGTCATAGTTTCACTCTTCAGGGGAAAAGGTTTGGGAGATGTAAGCACAAGGATGAAGATCTCCATTTCCTTTGGCTTGCATTAGCACTGCCCTGGAGGCAGTGGGTGAGACATCAGTCATGACTGTGAAGGGTTTGGTAGAATCTGGCATTTTGAGGATAGGTCTAGACATAAATGCTTTTTGCAGGGTTTGGAAGGCTGTTTCACATTCAGGGGACCAATTCCAGTTTACTCCTTTTTTTGTCAATTTGTGGAGGGGTCAACTGATTCCAAAGAAGTCCGGGATGAATTTCCTGTAGAAATTACAGAATCTGATGAATGAGCAAATCTGCTTTATGGAGGTTGGACTTTTCCAGTCTTTGATGGCATTGAGTTTTCCTGGATCTAGGGTTATTTCTCCAGGTCTGACTATCATTCTGAGGTAGTCTACTTCAGTGACATTGAAGGAGCCTTCACTTAACTTGAGGAACAGATCATTATCCATCATCCATTGAAGAACTCAGTGAGTTCTTTCCATGTGTTCTCCTGTTTGTTTGGATGCGATAATAAGATTGTCCATGTATATAATCAACCATCCTTCTGCAATCATATCAGCAAACATGTGATTCATGAGTGCTTGAAACATAGCTGGAGAATTGCTTTGTCCAAAGAACATGACTGTTGGTTCAAACAGTCCTACAGGTGTGATGAAAGTGGCTTTCCATCAATCACAGGGGTGAATTAGGATATTATTATACCCCCATTGGATATCCATTTTGGTGAAGATTGTGGTGTCTTTCAGTTGATCAATGAGTTGGGAAATGTGAGGGAGTGGGTAAGCATTTTTGACCATGTGTTACGCTGAATGCACTCTTGTGTCATTTGAGCAACCTGTAGAGGGGTGGACTCTCATGAAGAGATCTCAGCATCCCTACTACCTAGGAGAACAAGTGGAGGATGAGGGCCTTGAGGATTACTCAAGGCATGAGTGACTTAGTGACAGAGGGATCTGAAGATCAAGGTGAATGCGACACAAGACTACGTGTATTGGCATAGAACAAGAGTGAAGAAAGTACAAGCAGAAATAATGGTATATATAGGCTAGATGAGTAAGCATGGAAGCCTATGGAATCAGAGAGAAAGATGACTAAGGAGGGAATGACCATCAAGGTACAGGAACTGTAGTTAAGCAGACTGATCCAAAAGGATCCAGATTGAAGAAGAATAAGGGCCAAAGATAAAAAGGATAAGTATATATGAGGAAGAGAAAAGGCCATAGGGGCCAGCATGGTGGAGGGATTCAATACATATAAGAAAGAGACACAAGGAGAGAGAAAAGATTGTAACACCATGTGTTCATTAAGATATCAGTAATCTTGGCAAGGTTGTAGCCTACCATCTTTCTTTGGTATGAAAAAGAAAGGGGAGGCTTGGGGAGATTGGGATGGAACTATAGTCCCTTCCTTTAGATTTTCATCAACAAAGATTTTACATGCTTCCAACTCTTTGGGGTTCAGTGGGTAGATCATGGCTACCTTTGGTACAAAGGTTTCCTTAAGGTCAATATGATGGTTATACTTCCTGGATGGTGGGAGTTTCCCTGGAGGTGGTTCTTCAAATATGTGTTGGCATTCTTCAAATTCCAGGAGAAGGACAATTTCCTTTTTATTGGCCATCTCAGCTTGGGCAATCTCTGTTGAGTGTGTGATTTTATTGACCCACTCTTGAGTGAGGTAAGCATCTGGATCTGTTGAAAGATAATGCATGAGATATTGTTGTTCAATCCATTGCTCAGAATGCATGTTTGTATTGACAAAGTCTGGAATATGAATTTCTCCTTTTGCCCAGTCTATCTCATGGTTTACCAATCTGAGCCAAGACATGCCAAGAATGACATCTTCATCTCCACTGTTGATAATGAGAAAATCTTGGTTTTCTAAGCATAGTGGCTTGATCATAAGGGATAGGGTTACTTTCTTGTGTATCATTCCATTCTTGTTTTGGGTTCCATTGGTATTTGTAGCTTTGTGTTAGAGTCATTGATCGTGCCTTAGCTATCATTCACATTGCCACACTTGTGGCACATGGTTGTTGTTTATTTTTGTTTACTGTATCTCACAGTCACATCCTTGGAGTTCGCTCTCTGCATCCCCAGTTGCTCACAGCGAACTCCAGGTATGTCAATTTAGATGATTTGAATATATTAGTTGCTTACAGTGAACTCCAGCTGTCCTCCAGCTGTTTAACAGGTTATGAGCCCTGTGCTGTAATGCGCTACAATCATTTTCACACCCTCCAAAAATTTTCACTTGCCTCATCGCCCTCCAATGTCATCCAAAAACCACTACCAACGCATTCAGCCTCTCACAGGCACTAACTACACCACATGGAGCAAGGAGATGAAGGCCCTCCTGCTCTAAAGGACTCTGGCAGCTCATGAGTGGGAAGGAGAAGCAGCCAGCCTCTGACACAGTGGAGCAAGAAAACTGGGATATTAAGCAGGACAAGGCAGCAGGGGAGTTAATGCTGAGTATTGCTCCAGACCAGCAAGTTCACATTCGAGCTCACCAGGATGACCTGACTGCAGCTTGGACTGCACTCCAGAACTTGTTTGTACAGCAGAAGGCCAGCACCCAGTTCATGGCCTATGACAAATTCTTCAGCATTCGCAAGCTCCCTGACAAAACCCTCCCTGCGCTTACTGCCCAAGTTGAACTTGCCATGGCCAGAATCCAGGAGCTGCACCCCAGCACCTTCGACCTGAAGGCCCTCGACGACGAACTGGCCTGTATGGCCATGATTCGTGCCCTTGGTCCAGACTACTCCCACTTCACCTCTTCGCTCACCCTCCTCACTGACCTGGACAAGGACAAGGACAAGGCAGTATTCCAGACCAAGGAGGTTCATCGCCGGCCTTGCCCCGAAGCATCTAGCGCCACCAGAGACTCTGTTCTGGCGACATCGACCTCCACTTGCAGGTGTAGCCCTTCGGCTCCCTGTGGATTCTGTGAGAGGCCTGGCCACTGCCAGTGCAACTGCCACTGCTTACAGAGGGCGAAAGAGAACTACAAGTTGGGAGGGAAGAACAGGGGAAAGAGAGTGAACCAGGCAACAACTCCATCCACTGAGGGTGGCTTGACCCAGGATGTGGTCGAGAAAGCAGGAAATGCAAGTCTTCATTCCAGTGACCCCTCCAACCCCCTCTCACCTCTCGTGCTCGATGCTAACTTTGATTGGAATGCAGACATGGGCACCACTTCTCATATGATGCCTCATTGCCACTGGATCTGCAACTACACCCCAAAATACATCCCAATCAAGCTCACCAACAATACTGTTGTTTATTCAGCTGGAATTGGGTCGGTGGTGTTCAACCCGGTGGTGAAGGGGAAGAGGGTCTGATCGGTCAAGTTCTAGAGAGTCTTGCATGTCCCTAGCTTGTGCAATAATCTCCTATCTGTGCTCTACCTCACTCACCATTCTGGATTCACCATTGAAATCAGTGCCACCCATATGACCTTTGTTCATGGCAAAGATGGCCCACTCTTCGTTGCGAACATTAATAGCAACAATGCGGCCTTTCTGGACAGCATGACAGAGCCTCAGCCCAAGTCTGCACACGCAACAACAACTCTACCTCTTGACTTGTCCCTCTGGCACCAAAGACTTGCACACCATAATTTGGCTGATGTGAGGGCCCTGATCGATCACAAAATGGTCACTGGGATGCGCCTCAACTCACAGAACACACCAGACCCAGTGTGCGAGCCATGTATTGCTGGCAAAATGCATGCAAACCCATTCCCCAGCTCACAATGGTGGGCATCACACCCTCTCAAGCTCGTGCACTCCAATGTCCATCAGCTCCCTGTCCCCACATTCTCGGGCTATCTGTACTGGGTCACATTCATCGATGACTACTTGCGTTATTGATTTGTGCTGCCTATCCAAGCGAACTCCAACGTTTTTGAGGCTTTTAAGCAGTTTAAGGCCTTCGCAGAGAATCAGTTGGAGTGCAAGATCAAAATACTGTGCAATGACAAGGGAGGGGAGTACATGAGCAATGCCATGCTCAAATTCACCACAGAGGCCAGCATTGAGCACCAGCACACAGTCTATGCACACCTGCAGCAGAATGGAGTTGCTAAATGTGCCAATTGTGTGCTTTCCAAGCGCATTACTGCAATGTTGCAGGAATCCGGCCTCACAATGTCATTCTGGGGCGAAGCCCTTGCTGCACTTGTCCATGTCTGGAATCGATGCCCTACAGCTGCACTGGACACCTTGACACCTTACGAGCTCTGGCATGGTCAGAAACCCGATGTATTGCATCTGTGCATGTGGGGATGCACTGCATATGTGCACATTCAGCACAACAAGCACAACTCACTCCAATCGCATTCTGAGAAGTGCATCTTCATTGGGTATCCGGCTGAGTATAAGGGCTGGAAGTTCTATAACCCCACAACAAAGCACACAATGATCTCCAAACGTGCTGATTTTGATGAGTGCAGTATCACTCCACTAGCATGCCCTGAGCCTACACAGACAGTCCGAAAAGCACCACTACCATATACTTTACTGGATCTCTCAGACGACGAGAATGAGCCAGATGCTACTCCAGAGATGGCACCTCCTGGGGGGGCACACAGATATGAGCAGGATGCACCACCTCCTTTGCCTCCACCAGCTCCACTGCCTCTACCTGCTGCTTTACCTCCACCAGCTGATTTACCTCCAGCACCAGTTACACCTCCACCAGTGCGCCCATTGAGTCCTGTAGGGATCAAAGCCCAATTGCCTGTCCGGAGACACCAGCCATCCAGAAAATGGTGGAAATTGAGTCCAGCACAGCTGGCTGATCCCACTGATGACAACTTGGATGATGAGGCAGATATTGCACAATGCAATGCTGTGAATTCACCCCATCCTTGCTCATATGTGGATGCAATGTGGCACGAGGACACACAGGCTTGGACTCAGGTTGCAATGGACGAATTGGCAGCCCACAGGTCGAATGGCACCTGGAATCTTGTCCCAAGGCCCACTGATCGGCCAGTCAGTGACTCATGATGGGTATTTACCAAGAAATATCACGCTGATGGGTCCTTTGAGTGCTACAAGGCTTGTCTCATTGCCCAGGGATTCTCCCAGCAACCGGGCTTCGAGTATCTGGAAGTTTTTGCCCCTACAGTGTGGCTGCCCACTCTCCAAGTGATCCTCGCTCTCACAGCACTCCAGGACTTCCATCTATGGTCAGTTGATGTGTCCAATGTATATCTAAATGGTGAGATGGACTGTGATGTGTACATGGAGCAGCCCGAGGGCTTTGCAGAGGGAAACACTCATGATACAGTCTGTTTGCTCAAAAAGGCACTTTATGGCACTAAACAGGGCAGAAATCGCTGGAATCACAAAATGCGCACCACTCTGATGTCCATGGGATTCGCACAGACATATTCCAATGCTCCTGTGTACATTTTCACCCATGGTGATGTCTGCATCCTCCTGCCTGTTTTTGTCAACAACATGACCTTTGCATTGCCCTCACTGCCTGCAATCAAGCAGGCAATTGTAGATCTCAGTGTGCACTTTAAGTTGCACAACCTGGGCCCCACAGTGGAGATCCTGGGGATCAAAATCAATCGAAATCGCTCCAAGTGCTCACTGACCATCTCGCAGAGGCAGTACTGCATTGATATGCTCTTGTGCTACAACATGGCCAACTGCAAGCCAGTCACCACTCCAATGGATCCTGGACTCAGCCTGTCTCACACCCAGATTGCTACTACTGACGAGGAGCGAGCTTTGATGTGCTCTGTTGACTATGGGGGCACTGTTGGCTCACTCCAGTATCTGTCATGCACCACTCGGCCAGACATCGCATTCACAGTCGGTCAGCTGGCATCATTCACAACCCAGCCTGGTCCAGTGCATTGGAATGCTGTTAAGCATCTCCTTCACTACATTAAAGGTACTCTGGACTACTCAATCACCTACATGCCCAATCCATCCTCCACTGAGCTTTTTGTGACCTACTCTGATGCAAACCATGGTGGCTGCAAGG
The DNA here is from genome assembly GCA_038094175.1 of Boletellus aff. lepidospora. NCBI lineage: Eukaryota > Fungi > Basidiomycota > Agaricomycetes > Boletales > Boletaceae > Boletellus > Boletellus aff. lepidospora. The sequence continues at coordinate 17,578 of JBBPTT010000330.1, forward strand.
ACACTGGTCACTCCACCAGTGCATTTGTTGTCAAAATTGGCACAGATGCTGTTTGCTGGATGTCAAAGCACCAGTCGATTGTCACATTGTCCACGTCCGAGGCCAAGTATGTCGCTGCATGCGAATCAGGCAAAGAGATCGTCTGGATGCAAAAACTGCTGCAGGAGCTCGGATTCACCCTCACAGGTTCATCTACTCTATACATGGATAACCAGTCTACAATACAGGTGGCAAAGCATCCTGAGCACCATGGCCGAATGAAGCACTTGGATCTGCAATGATACTGGCTGCGAGATGTGGTGGATAAAGGAGCAATCTCACCCAAACTCATTGCGACCACTGAGATGCCAGCTGATCTACTGACAAAGGCATTATCTTGGGTGAAGGTGCAGGATTTCTGTGCAATGCTCAGACTTTGGAGAGTCACACAATGAGGGGGGAGTATTAGAATCATTGATCACGCCTTAGCTATCATTCGCATTGCCACACTTGTGATGCATGGTTGTTGTTTATTTTTGTTTACTGTATCTCACAGTCACATCCTCAGAGTTCACTCTCTGCATCCCCAGTTGCTTACAGCGAATTCCAGCTGTCCTCCAGCTGTTTAACACTTTGATTGGTATCTTCAGTCTCCATGTGGTTCATCCTATTTTTTCTACTAGTCTTTGGTTTATGAAGCAATTGCTTGCTCCACTATCCACCAATGAATTGATTTCAGCAGTTTTCCCTGTCTCTGTTGTAAAGAGAGATGGGTAGTTAAATTGCTCAATCACTGATCTTTGATATGATTACAAGGGCAATGATCATGGGAGATAATGATGTTGAAGCATTTCTCCCTTCTAAAAACCCACAGTCTCCATGTTGACTTGGGCTGTTTCTTCCTCTGCTTCTTCTTTATTGAAACAGAGACAAAGCACTTTGATTGCTTCCTCATGGGATATCTTGTTGTCAGTCAGGAATGTACTGACTTGGTCATTTGTCTGTATGACATGAGTAGAGGAAAACTTTCTGTATGATGGGTGGACTTGCCTAGTGTTTTGTCCATTGTTCCTTTTCTAGAAACTCCTTTCTTCCCATTTTTGGTTCCTAGTGGAACACCCCATCTTATGGCAGATGAAACATTTGTTGTTCTGTATATGCTCAGCCCATTCCATTGGTGATAACTTTATTACATCAACATCCATCACATAAAGATCTTGGTGATTCCTATGGGAAGGTCCAGTGTCATGAGGTTGGCTTTGTCCGGTTCTCAGGAGTGGGTCCTTGTCCTGATCTGATCGAATTGTGCAGCCTTCTCCATCCATTTTTGCCACTTATTGGGGACAGGATCCACTGCAGTCATTAAGTTCACTATGTCCCCATTTACTGCTACTCTGAGCAGGTCTATCAAGATTGTGTCTTGATGTGCCATTCCAGTGTTGGCTACCAACAGTTCAAACTGTGCCCAAAAGGAAGAGAAGGTTCTTTGTCCTTGCCTCAAGGCATAGAGTTTAGATCTGGAGTCTGCTTGTACATCCCTGGGTGAGAAGGTTATGAAGAAGTCTTTTTCTAAATCAGCAAAGGTTATGGTGATTTTCCCTTTGGAAGCATCATCTAATTTCTGATACTATCCCTTGGTGAAGGTTGCTGTGAGGCCAGTTTTCATGTTGTTGAGTGTTACGATTCTTTCCTTTGCTCCTTGTATTTACCTTGTCTCCATACTGTCACTCCATCATGCTGGCCCTCTTACTTTCTCAGAACACTTTGATCACTTTCTATTCGTCTTTGGTCCGTTTTCCTGTGTCATCCGAGTCATCTCGGATTATTTCCCTTAGTTACCAGTCGTGCCTTGTACCTGCTGTGCTTTGATAGTTGCAGCTTACTTCATCATTCCTCTTTGTTCCATAGACTTCAATGCTTACTCATCTTATCTATATATACCCTTACTGTTACGAGAAATGCCACTGTGTCTAGACCGGCACGACGCGGTATATCCTTGATGAGTTTTTCCTCTCCCTCTGTCTATGCTTCTCGACTAGTAACGACTCCTGATAGTCATCTATATTCGGATCTATATCCACCCCCTATGCCACCCCAGTTTAGTCTTATTCGTGATGCGCCCATTTCCATTTCGGACATCTTTCCCTCCTAAGATGATTCTCTCGTATCATCTCGTGTTCCACTTCCCCTGGATACCGCAGCTCCTTTGTCATGATAGATGACGCTTCATCGGCCGACTCTTTGTCATACAAGTTATCCTGCAGTATAAAAGACCTATGACCTGTATTACTATCCCTTAGCTAGTTCTACGCAATCTACGTGTAGTTGTCTGGCCTCCACGAGACTGCTCGTCGCAGTTAGTGAGAACCTCTCGTGTCTTCGCACTACACCTCAGAGTGTGCGCTCGCCTAGTTGCTTTCATTGGTTCTAGACTTAGTGTCGAACCTTTGACCTTGCTGGATAACTCCACGCAAGCATAACACTTACCACCAATGTAACTCTCCTCACTCTTGTTCTGTGCAATACTACACAGTCTCTTGTCGCTCCCCTTGGTCCCTCAGTTCCCTCCTGAGTCCAAAGTCCTCGATCCCTTCGGATCTCACTATCCTCTTTGTTCTCCTAGGCAGACAGGACACTGTAGACCTCTTTGTGAGAGTCCACCCTGCTGCAGGTTGCTCGAACGACATGAGAGTGCATTCAGTGTAACAAAAGAACAAGAGTCTCCTCCACCCCTCCTCTTTAGGAGCAGGGCTACCCTAGCACAATGTCTTGCTCTTGATGAAACCTTCGACCTCCCTTGGACTCTGAGTCGGAGGATACACCCCAGCACACCTCACCTCTCTGGACCAACTCCTTCACATCCTTAGCCCCCCAGTCATCAGCACCTTCCCCTAGAAGAGTCACAGGGTCATCCTCGACCAACCCAGTCCATCGTCAACTCATTCAGTCCCCTGCACTCTCTCAGTTAAGTCTAGGACCCCCTTCACCTAGACCATCCACCCCTGCACTCACAATCACTCCTCCAACACCAGTCCTTGCTCTCCCTGCACCTCCAGTCATCGCTCCCCCTGCCCAAGCACTCCCAGTACCCCCCCTAGCACCCCCCATCGCCCCAGCACTACCCCCCACACCCATGGCAACCACCCAACCCAAGCTCAAGGCCACTCTTCCCCTGGACTTTTCCAGGGAACCAAGTGAGTCCATTCGATGGATTAAGGCAATGAAAGCCTACTTCCAGATAAACCCCACCCAGTACACCTCTGACGAAGCCAAGATGATGACCACCCTCAACTGAATGAGTAAGGGAAGGGGTGTGTCTTTCTCTGAAATGTGGTACGATCACATGGCTGATCAAACCGTCCCCTCCACAGAGAAAACCTTCAAGAAACTTGCTGCAAACTTCGAATCTACATTTTTCCCTTTCGACATTCAGACCACTGCTCGACTCGAACTCTCCTCTCTCTGACAAAGACCATCTAAGACAGACGATGGCTTCCAGAACTTAGCTGCAAAAGCAGGAATCTCAGACAATGCCACCCTCATCCATATGATCTCTGGAGGACTGGATCACCACATTGTCACCCTCATCCTCTCAATGTCCATGGTCCCAACTACTATCAATGGATGGATAGAAAAAGCTAAAACTTTCCATGCCCAGGTCGCACACATCAACACCTTGAAAAAAGGCAATCACCAGTCATCCTTCTTCTCCCCCCCTTGCTCCACTGGCACTACCCCCTCGGACCCGAATGCCATGGACGTTGACACCCTCCGAGTAGGGAAGCTCACTCCAGAGGAATGGGCCTGATGCTTCCGAGAAGGTCGTTGTCCTTGCTGTCAAAAGAAGGGACACAATGCAGGAAAGTGCACCACTTTCACCACTCCCCCTAAATCCCCTTGTTTCCAAGAACCTGTCGCCGTTGCCACTGCCACCACTAGTGCTCCAGCTGTTGCCTCCACCACTCTCCCAGTTCCCTCCCCTTCTCCCTCTGCCCTCGAGACTTACATGTCCCAGCTTCGCTCCACCGGAAAAGAGGAAGGGGAAATCCTTCAAACACTCAAGCTTTGCTTCGAACCCAGGGAAATGCAGATAGATAGCTTCACTCTGGATTTTTAAATAGGAAAGCCGCCTTGACGTTGTCCTTCCCTCACGTACTAGTAGGTAAACCCAATGAAAGAACCATTCATATCCCTGTTCGCCTACAGTCCAACTCCCAAACTGTTGACACCATCACTCTCATCGATAGTGGAGCCACAGGAAATTTCATCGACTCCAGCCTCATACCCTCTCTCAGATCCAGCATTCGCCAGATGACACAACCCCTTATGGCCACCAATGTAGATGGAACCCCCAACCGAAGAGGGATCATCAAATTCACTATATCTGCCAAAGCCCTCTTCCCTTCCTTCTCCGAAAACATCAAATTCATGGTAACTTTGCTTGGTGACAAGAAGGTCATCCTAGGAACCTCCTGGCTAACCAAACAAAACCCCGACATTGACTGGGTCATCAAGACTGTCATTATTTGCCCTCTGACTCCCCACTCCCTTGACAAAATCACCCTCTCCACCCAACTCGCACAACAAGAAGACCCCAAGGAACAGGAAATCCCGGAATGGTGTAAGGAATATTCTGACGTCTTCTCTGAAAAGATGTTCAGTATTCTCCCTCCTCATCGACCTTATGACCATGTAATCGAGCTAAAACCATCATTCATCCCAAAGATAGCCAAGGTATACCCCCTCAACCCTGCTGAGAAGGAGGCCTGTAAAGCCTTCATCGAAGAAAACCTCAAAACTGGTTGAATCGTTCCCTCCAAATCCCCTCAAGCCTCGCCGTTCTTCTTTGTCCCAAAGAAAGACGGCACCCTTTGCCCATGCCAGGACTATCAATACCTTAATGAATTCATCATTTGAAATGCTTACCCTCTCCCCCTCATCTCAGACCTCATCAATGATATGAAGGAATCCACCATCTTCACCAAGCTCGACATTCAATGGGGATACAACGACATTCAACTCCGAGAAGAAGATCAGTGGAAAGCTGCCTTTATCACCCCCCTCGGACTTTTCGAACCAACAGTCATGTTTGTTGGGTTTAACAATGCTCCTCCCATGTTCCAGAGCTTTATGAACCATATATTCACTGATATTCTCACAGAAGGTTGGCTAAAGATTTACATGGACAACATTGGTATACACACAAAGGACAATATCGACCTCCACCACTGGCATACTCATTGAGTTTTTCAAAGACTCCGGGATCACAACCTCTTGCTCAAACTCTCTAAATGTTCCTTCGACATCCCAAAAATGGAATACCTCAGAATGATCATTGGCCAAGGACAGGTCGAAATAGATCTGGTCAAGCTGACAGCTATTGCTGATTGGAAACCTCCCACCTCGGTCAAAGGAATTTGTAGCTTCCTTGGATTTGCTAATTTCTATAGAAAGTTCATCCCCAATTTCTCTAATATCGTCACCCCTCTCATCCTCCTCACCAAAAAGGACGAACCCTGGCTTTGGACTTCACTCCAGGATAAAGCCTTCTCCACCCTCAAGTCTTCCTTCTCCTCCACTCCTGTCTTGTCGCTTCCTGACCCATCTAAGCCATTTCTCTAATGACAGATGCCTCTCTCCTCGCCGCTGGAGCCGTCCTCCTCCAAGCTGATGTGAATGGTGACCTCCATCCTTGCACCTATTTCTCTAAGACTTTTAGTCCTGCTGAATGAAATTATGACATTTATGATAGAGAACTCTTAGCAGTTATTCTTGCCCTGCAAGAATGGCAACATTACCTCCTCGGCACCCCTCACCCTGTCACCATCCTCACCAATCACAAGAATCTCTCCTACCTCAAAGACCCTTGAAAGCTCTCTCATTGACAAGCTTGCTGGTCTCTGTTCCTTCAGGACTTCGACATTACCTGGAAGGTCACCCCCAGCACACAAATGGGACCAGCTGATGCTCCCTCACAATGAGATTCTGTGGATACCTCCCTTGACAATATCGCTCCCATTCTCCTGGAACCCATCATTATCACAGCCTTCAACCTTGTGCTAGCTGACAAAATCTCTACCTCCTCCCCTTCAGATCCCCTGGTCCTCAGAGCAGTTAATGCTCTCAGAGATGGTTCCCCTCTCTTCCCTCACTCCTCCCTCTCTGACTGGTCTCTACACAATGGGAAACTATACTTCAAGGATCGCCTCTACGTTCCTCCAGACACTCGCTCCAATCTCCTCCATTCTCTCCACTCCTCCTCCACCTCCGGTCATGCTGGACAGTTTCACACCAAAGTTTTAGTGGAGCGTGACTATTGGTGGCCTGGCCTCACCACCTTTGTCAAGAACTTCATCACTGGCTGCGCCCTCTGCCAGCAATCTAAAGTCAACACCCACCCCACCGTCCCTCCACTTAATCCTATTCCTTCGACCTCTACCCTCCCCTTTAAACAGATTTCTGTCAACCTCATCACTGATCTCCCCTTATCCTCAGGTTTTGATTCCATCATGGTTGTGGTCGACCATGGCCTTACAAAAGGGGTAATTCTACTTCCTTGCCTCAAAACCATTGACACAGCTGGTGTCGCTAAATTGTTTTTTGACAATGTGTTCAAATGATTTGGTTTACATGACTCCATCATCTCTGACAGAGGCCCACAATTTGCCTCTGCATTCACCCAAGAGCTAGCCAGACTCCTCCAATATGACGTCCGACTCTCCACCACATACCATCCTCAGACGGATGGCCAAACTGAAAGAACCAATCAGGAATTAGAAACGTATCTCCGTATCTTCTGTGCTAACAATCCTCTCGAATGGACTAATCACCTAACAACTGCAGAGTTCCACCACAACTCTGTCCTGCACAGCTCCACCTGGAAATCACAGTTCTCCCCCCTCCTTGGCTACAAACCTTGAGCTTACCCGGCTCTAGGCAAAACTTTCCTCCCCACTCTCATTGATCACCTCTCCTCCCTAGCCCAAGCCAGAGAAGAAGCTCTCGCCGCCCATGACTCCACCTGCCTCACCATGACCCAACACAGCACTCGTTCCTTCTCCCCCTGGAAAGTAGGAGATAAGGTTTGGCTCGAAGCCACTAATCTCCACATCCCTTACCCATCCAGGAAACTTGCTCCCAAACGGCATGGACCCTTCGAGATCTCTCAGGTCTTATCACCACTCACATACCAACTCCACCTCCCACCCACCTGGAAAATCCATGATGTTTTCCACACTTCCCTTCTATCCCCGTTTAAACAGACTGATGCACACAGTCCATCATTTTCTAGACCACCGCCCATGCTGATTGCCAATGAAGAAGAATATGAAGTTGAAGAACTTCTCACACACCGGGGATCCCCTGGCCACTACAAGTACCTGACCGCATGGAAGGGTTACAGCTCATCTGAAAATACATGGGAACCAGAAATCAATCTCCATCACGCCCCCCTCATTTTATCTAAATGTAAAAAAGACCATCACTTACATTAACGTCGAAAAAATGTATTTAGTCCTTTGCCCTTTCATTCCCCTCCTCTCAACCCTCATCTTCATCACACTCCTTGCCACCTTTTTCTCTATCTACTGGTTCTATATGTAGCATGTCCATCCCCACCTCCCCCCAGTTGTCCCCTTCCTCTTCTATCTCTGCTGCCTCTGTTTGTCGCGCTACCCTTCAGGCCACCCCAGTACAACCGACATACCTCCCTCACCTTGCCGCTCATTCTCTCTACTCAGCTATCCTCTTGGAACCCCCTCTCGTCCTTGCCTTGGAAGCTCTTCCTCTCTATATTGAGGACGAGATTTCCCAGGAACTAGTACGCCTCTTTCACAATACCACCCATGCTCAAACCCTCCATTTCCATGCTGCACCTGTTGACTGCCCCACGGGGTATGGTCTTCCTCTTTGCTTGGCCATCAATTGACTCCCGGAACATATCCTCTCCATCCTTCACTTACACGGTTTTCATGTTTTCATTTCTCAATTGCCTTTGAATCTTGTTTACCCTCTATTCAGTACCATCTTTGCTAGTTTACCTGTCTTTGATCGTGACGCCTATGTGGCTCGTGTCCTTTCATCCTCCAACCTCGTGCTTAGATCCCAAAGAACCTCCCCAGATGGCTCCTCCCCCATCACCCTCCCTGTGCTCTTGAGTCAACCATCCTCTGCTCATGCTGACACCCCATCTCCCGAGATGACACTCATCAAATCACAACCACCCCCATCTGTCTTAGCTGATGAAGTCGATGAGATAGTCCACATCTCTCCTCCCCAGTCATATGTCATCACCCTCCCAAATGGCACCACTGTCCTCTCCTCTCCCACTTGCGTCTTACCATGGCCCTTTTATCCCACTCCTGCGACCCCCACCACCCGGTGCTTCCATTGTCGTGAATTGGGCCATTACATCGAAAATTGCCCTGGATACGCATGCCCTAACTGCCACAACGTCGCTCCGGGCCATCGTTGGAGAGAGTGCCTCACCAGCCAGTGCGATGTTTGTCTACACTGGGGACACAGTGCTTGAGCCTGCCCTACTCACATCTGCTCCGGTTGCAATCGATCTGGACACATCTTTGACAACTGTCCATTTGAACATCTCACTCCTGCACAGTCTACCAGCATTTTTGGAGGAATGCCATCTGCTATGGATTGAACCTGGGGTTCAATTGTATGAGGGGGGTAATGTCACGATTCTTTCCTTCACTCCTCATATTTACCTTGTCTCCATACTTTCCCTCCATCATGCTGGCCCTCTTACTTTCTCAGAACACTTTGATCACTTTCTATTTGTCTTTGGTCCATTTTCCTGTGTCATCCGAGTCATCTTGGATTATTTCCCTTAGTTACCAGTCATGCCTTGTACCTGCTGTGCTTCAATAGTTGCAGCTTACTTCATCATTCCTCTTTGTTCCATAGACTTCAATGCTTACTCATCTTCATCTATATATACCCTTACCACCAATGTAACTCTCCTCACTCTTGTTCTGCGCAATACTACACAGTCTCTTGTCACTCCCCTCAGTCCCTCAGTTCCCTCCTGAGTCCAAAATCCTCGATCCCTTCGGATCTCACTATCCTCTTTGTTCTCCTAGGCAGACAGGACACTGTAGACCTCTTTGTGAGAGTCCACCCTGCTGCAGGTTGCTCGAACGACACAAGAGTGCATTCAGTGTAACATTGAGGAGGATCACAATTTGTGCCAATTTGTCATATACTTCATGATTTAGCATGAAGTATGCCTTTATGGCCTGGAACTATCCTTTTGCATCCTCTGCTTTTCCACTAAAGGCCTCCAGGCATCTCACTCTGATTTCAGATTTCTTAGTAGTTGGGGTTGGCTGAACAGAAATGGGAGCTGGAGGAGGTTGAGCCTGGGGCAGATTTTGGTGAGACATTACAGGGGCAGGTGGAGTTAACTCAATGGGGGATCCTTTCTCAGGGGTAGAGAAACTGGTTCATTCTTCAGCCACTATCTCTTCTTCCTGTGGGTTGGTTGGCAAGATAGTTATTGCAGGTGGAGCTGGTGAGACTTGTGAGAGGTGGTGAAGTCTTCTTGGTGAGGAGAAAGGATTTGGCGGTATGTTAGATGACCCAGTGATTCTTCTGCTAGTCAGTGCTGGAGAGGGGGATGGTTGTCTGGGGAAAGTTTCTTCATTGTCTGAAGAGGACTCAGGTACTCTGAACCATGATTTTGATGTAATTTTTGATTAGGTCCTTCTGCTAAAGAGCAGGGACAACAAAGAGAGCTAGTTCTTTTGTTATGCTTGCATGGAGTTATCCAGCAAGTCAAGACTTCAAACAAAGATACTAGTCAAGCATACACTCAAAGTGTAGTGTGAGGACATGAGGAGATTCTCACTAACTGTGGCAAGCAGTCTCATGGAGGCCAGAAAACTACACATAGATTGCATAGAACTAGCTAGAGAACTAAAGGTACATGTCATTGGTTTATATATTCTATGAGACTTATGGAATGACTAAGAATTGGCCATGAAGGAGTCATCAGAGATTACCATCCTACCATCATAATCTGGGTAGGAGGGAACACAAGGTGATGCAAGAGAATCACCTGAGGAGATAAATGTCCAATAGGATAAATGGGCACACATATGGTTACTTAATGAAGAAAGGATAATGGAAGATCATGATTGAGGCTAAATGGGGGAGACATAGCTGGGGTATACTCCCGATAAGGAATATGCCCATCTGAAGAATACATGGTAGAACAATTGTATTGAAATGGAGAGGAAAAACTCATCAGAGACCATTCTTGTCTTGCTGCCATCCAGGCCATGGCATTTCTTGTAACATTGACTATCATACCAAGATATTCAACCTCAGTGGTGGCAAACTTGCATTTCTTGAGCTTAAGATGCAAGTCAAGTTCTTGCATATGTTGGAGGACCCATTTGGTCCATTCTGTGTGGGTAGCCTCATCTGGGGAAAAGATGAGGAGATCATCCATGCATATGACAAGCCATCCCTCAGCAATCATGTCCCTGAAGGAGTCATTCATGAATCTTTGGAATGTAGCAGGGGAGTTGCTAAGTCCAAAGAACATCACTATAGGTTTGAAGAGTCCTTTGTGGGTGATGAAAGCAGCCTTCCATTGATGGCCATCCTTGATGCAGATGTTGTTATAGCTCCATCACACATCAAACTTGGTGAAAACCCTGGTGTCTTTAAGCTTATCAATGAGGTCTGAGATGAGGAGGAGTGGGTAAGCATCTCAAATGGTATGTTCGTTGATGTAGCAGTAGTCTTGGCATGGTCAGAGACCCCCATCCTTTTTCTTAACAAAGAAGAAAGGTGAGGCTTGGGGGGAATTGGAAGGACAGATCTTTTCAACTGCAAGGTTCTCATCAAGGAAAGCTTCAGTAGCTTTTCACTCATCAGAGGACAGGGGGTAAATCTTCCCAATCTTTGGGATGAAGGACTCATCAAGGTTGATCTCATGATCATAGGGGTGAGAGGGGAGAACATGGTCTGTGGCTTCTTTAGAGAAGACTTCAGTGAAAGTGGAATATTCAGAGGGTAGGGTTGCCTTAGGTTTGGCTTTCTCTGCTGCCATAGCAAGTTCTGTGGCAGTGGTGAGCTCGGAAACCTGGGCAGGAGTGCAAAAGTGAGATCCACATCAAATGATATGGTGGAGAACACAGTTGTTGAGAGCACAGTGGTGAAATTGTTTTTTGGATTCCAAGTTGAGATATCCATAAAGGTGATTGTCAACTGTTTCTGCAG
>JBBPTT010000331.1:0-28743 GCA_038094175.1 Boletellus aff. lepidospora
TGGACGGTCCTGGCAGTGTGAAACCAAGCTCCTCCAGTAATTTGCACATCCAGACAATCTCCTTGCCTGATTCACATGCAGCAACATACTCAGCCTCGGTCATGGACAGTGCAACAATAGACTGGCACTTTGACATCCAGCAGACTGCACCCGTGCCTATCTTGACAACAAGTGCACTGGTGGAGCAACCAGTGTCCTTGCAGCCGCCAGGGTTCACGTTGGAGTAGGTCACAAAGAGCTCTGTGGAGGCTGGATTGGGCACATAAGTGATCAAGTAGTCCAGAGTACCTTTGATGTAGTGCAGGAGATGCTGAACTGCATTCCAATGTGCCAGACCTGGCTGGGCTGTGAATGATGCAAGCTGACCGACTGTGAATGCAATGTCAGAGCAAGTGGTGCAGGACAGATACTGGAGCGAGTCAACAGTGCCACCATAGTCGACGGACCGCATCAAAGCTCGCTCCTCATCTGTAGTAGCAATCTGGGTGCATGACAGGCTGAGTCCGGGATCCATTGGAGTGGTGACTGGCTTGCAGTCAGCCATGTTGTAGTGTGACAGCATATTGACGCAGTACTGTCTCTGGGAGATAGTCAGTGAGCGCTTGGAGCAATCTCAATCGATTTTAATCCCCAGGATCTCTGCTGTGGGGTCCAGGTCACGCAACTTAAAGTGAGCGCTGAGATCTGCAATGGCCTGCTTGATTGCAGGCAGTGAGGGCGATGCAAAGGTCATGTCATTGACAAAAACAGACAGGAGGATGTGGACATCACCACAAGTGAATATATAGACTGCTGCATCAGAATAAGCCTGCACAAATCCCATGGACTTCAGGGTGGTGCGCATTTTGTGATTCCAGCGATTTCTGCACTGTTTCGTGCCATAAAGTGCCTTTGTGAGCAAACAGACTGTTTCACGAGTGTTTCCCTCTCTGAATCCCTTGGGCTGCTCCATGTAGACATTGCAGTCCATCTCACCATTCAGGTATGCATTGGAGATGTCAACTGACCATAGATGGAAGTCCTGGAGTGCTGCCAAAGCGAGGATCACTCGCAGAGTGGGCAGACACACTGTAGGGGCAAATACTTCCAGATACTCGAAGTCTGGTCGCTGGGAGAATCCCTGGGCGACGAGACGAGCCTTGTAGTGCTCAAATGACCCATCAGCATGATATTTCTTGGTGAATACCCACCTCGATCCAATGACTGGCTGATCAGTGGGCCTTGGGACAACAGTCCAGGTGCCATTGGTCCTGTGGGCTCCCAATTCATCCATCGCAGCCTGAGTCCACTCCTTTGCATCCTCACAGCACATTGCATCTGCATATGAGCAAGGGTGGGGTGAATTCACAGCCATGCATTGCACAATATCTGCCTCATCATCCAAGTCGTCATCGGTGGGATCACTCAGCTGCGCCGGACTCAATCTCCACCATTCTCTGGGTGGCTGGTGTCTCCGGACAGGCAATCGTGCTCTGATCCCCACAAGACTCGGTGGGCACACTGGTGGAGGTGTAACCAGTGCTGGAGGTAATTCAGCTGGCAGAGGTAAGGCTGCTGGTAGAGGCAATGGAGCTGGTGGAGGCAAAGGAGGTGGTGCATCCTGCTCATATCTGTGTGCCCCTCCAGGAGGTGCCATCTCCAGAGCAGCATGTGGCTCTTCCTCGTTGTCTGAGAGATCTGGTGGAGCATATGGGAGTGGTGCTTGTCGGACTGTTTGTATAGGCAGAGGGTGTGCTAGTGGAGTGATACTTCGCTCATCAAAATCAGCACGTTCCAAGATGATCGTGCGCTTTGTGGTGAGATTGTAGAATTTCCAGCCCTTGTAGCCAGGCAGATATCCAATAAACATGCACTTCTCAGAATGTGATTGGAGTGAGTTGTGCTTGTCACACTGAATGTGCACATATGCAGTGCATCCCCACATGCGCAGATGTGATACATCGGGTTTCCAGCCATGCCAAAGCTCATAAGGCGTCGAGGTGTCCAATGCAGCTGTAGGGCATTGGTTCCAGACATGGATGAGGGCAGTGAGGGCCTTGCCCCAGAATGACATCGCGAGGCTGGATTCCTGCAACATCACAGTAATGCGCTCGGAAAGCACTTGATTGGTGCGTTCTGCAACTCCGTTCTGCTTGGGGCATGCACAGACTGTGTGCTGGTGCTCGATGCCTGCCTCTGTAGTGAATTTGAGCATTGCAGTGCTCATGTACTCCCCTCCCTTGTCATCGCACAGTATTTTAATCTTGCACTCCAACTGATTCTCTGCGAAGGCCTTAAACTGCTTAAAAGCCTCAAAAATGTCGGATTTCGCTCAGATTGGCAGTATGAATCAATACCACGAGTAGTCATCAATGAATGTGACCCAGTACTGATAGCCAGAGAATGTTGCAACAGGGAGCTGATGGACATTGGAGTGCATGAGCTTGAGGGGCCATGATGCCTGCCATTGCGAGCTAGGGAATGGGTTTGCATGCATTTTGCCAGCAATGCATGGTTCACACACTGGGTCAGGTGTGCTGCGTGACTCAAGTTGCATCCCAGTGACCATTTTGCGATCGATCAGGGCTCTCACATCAGCCAGGTTGTGGTGCACGAGTCTCCGGTGCCAGAGTGACAAGTCGAGGGGCAGGGTGGTTGCTGCGCGTGCAAGCTCAGGCTGAGGCTCTGTCATGCTGTCCAGAAAGGCTGCATTGTTGCTATTGATGCTAGCAACGAAAAGTGGGCCATTGTCGCCATGCACAAAGCTCATTTGTGTGGCATTGATCTGGATCATGAACCCAGAGTGGTGAGCGAGGTGGAGCATGGATAGTAGATTGTTCTGCAGACTAGGCACATGAAGCACTTTCAAAAATTCGACTGACTGAACCCTCTTCCACTTCACAACTGGATTAAATACCACAGACCCCACTCCAGCCAAATAGATGACAGTATTGTCAGCGAGCTTGATTGGGACATGCTTTGGGGTGTAGTTGTGAATCCAGTGGCAATGATGTGTCATATGAGAAGTGGCACCCGTGTCTGCATTCCAATTGAAGTCAGCATCGAGCACGAGAGGCAAGAGGGGGTCGGAAGGATCACTGGAATGAAGACTTGCATTTCCAGCATGTTCAACCACACCCTGGGTCGAGTCCCCCTCAGTGGGTGCAGTAGTTGCCTGGTTTGCTTTCTTTCCCCTGTGTCTGCCCGACTTAAAGTTCTCCTTCGCCCTTTGCAGGAAGCAACAGCTGCACTGGCAGTGGCCCGGCTTCTCGCAGAAACCACAGGGAGCCAATGGGTTGCACCTGCAGGAGGGGGTCGATGTCACCAGAGCAGAGTTGCCTGCTTAGCTAGATGCTTCGGGGCAAGGTCGGCGATGGACTTTCTCAGTCTGAAATGCAGCCTTGACCTTGTCTTTGTTGAGGTTGGTCAGCAGGGCGAGGGAAGAGGTGAAATGTGCATAGTCTGGGCCAAGGGCCCAAATCATTGCCATACAGGCGAGTTCGTCATCGAGTGCCTTCAAGTCAAAGCTGCTAGGGTGCAACTCCTGGATTCTGGCCATTCTGAGCTCGACTCAGGCAGTAAGGGCTGGCAGGGTCTCATTGGGCAGTTTGCAAATGCTGAAGAATTTGTCATAGGTGACGAAGTGAGTGCTGGCCTTTTGCTGCATGAACAGCTTCTGGAGTGCTGTCCATGCCACAGTCAGGTCATCCTGGTAAGCACAGATGTGGACTTGCTGATCTGGGGCAATACTCAGCATCAGCTCTCCAGCTGCTTTGTCTTGCTTAATATCCCAAGTCTCCTGCTCCACTGGGTTGGAGGCCGGTTGCTTCTCCTTCCCACTGACAAGTCACCAGAGTCCCTTGGAGCACAGCAGTGCCTTCATCTCCTTGCTCCATGTTGTGTAGTTGGTGCCTGTAAGAGGCTGGATGCGATGGTAGTGACTTTCAGACAATATTCTGGGGTGAGGATGAGTTGAGTGAAAATTTTCAGTTGAGGGTGAATGTTTTTCAAGCGCTTTACAGCACAGGGCTCATAACCTGTTAAACAGCTAGAATGACAGCTGGAGTTTGCTGTAAGCAACTGAGGGTGCAGAGAGCGAACTCTAAGGATGTGACTGTGAGTTACAGTAAACAAAAATAAACAACAATCATGTGCCACAAGTGTGGTGATGTGAATGACTGTTAAGGGCACAATCAATGAATGCAACATTAACTCCCCCACTGTCTTGTCCTGCTTAATATCCCAGTTCTCTTGCTCTGCTGCGTCGGAGGCTGGTTGCTTCTCCTTCCCACTCACGAGTCACCAGAGTCCTTTGGAATGCAGTAGTGCCTTCATTTCCTCACTCCATGTCATATAATTGGTGCCTATGAGAGGCTGAATGAGGTGATAGTGGTTTTCGGACAACATTTGAGGTGGAGACGAGTCAAGTGAAAATTTTCAGGTGAGTGCAAATGTGTTTGTAGTGCATTAAAGTGCAGGGCTCATAACCTGTTAAAACAGCTGGAAACAGCTGAAATTCGCTGTAAGCAACTAATGTATTCAAATCATCTAAGTCAACATACCTGGAGTTCACTGTAAGCAACTGGGGATGCAGAGAGCAAACTCCAAGGATGTGACTGCAAGATACAGTAAACAAAAATAAACAACAACCATGCCCCACAAGTGTGGCGATGCGAATGATAGCTAAGGTGCAATCAATGAGTCTAACACAATGAGGGGGGAGTGTTAGACTCATTGATCATGCCTTAGCTGTCATTCGCATCGCCACACTTGTGGCACATGGTTGTTGTTTATTTTTGTTTACTGTATCTCACAGTCACATCCTTGGAGTTTGCTCTCTGCATCCCCAGTTGCTTACAGCAAACTCCAGGTATGTCGACTTAGATCATTTGAATACATCAGTTGCTTACAGCGAACTCCAGCTGTCACTCCAGCTGTTTAACATTGATTTGAATAGTGAACCCAGAGTTGCGAGCGAGGTATAGCACAGACAAGAGATCATTTTGGAGGCTAGGGACATGAGAACATTCAAGAACTCGACAAATCGGACCCTCTTCCCTTTCATCACAGGAGGGAACACCACAGATCCTACTCCTGCCGAATAGACAACAGTATTGTTGGCAAGCTTGATTGGGACGTGTTTCTGGGTGTAATTCCGAATACAGTGGTGATGGGGCATCATATAAGAAGTGGCACCTGTGTCTGCATTCCAATCATGGTCAGCATCGAGTATGAGTGGCGAGAAGGGGTCGGAGGGGTCACTGGAATGAAAACTTGCATTTCCAGCATGTTCCACCACTTCCTGGGTCAATCCTGCTGTCTTCTCACCCTTGGTTGGCACAGTCGTGGCTTGACCAGCTCTCTTGCCTCTCCGCCTCAGGGCCTTGTACCACTCCTTCGCCCTCTGCATTGCATGGCAGTTGCACTGGCAGTGCCCTAGTTTCTCACTGAATCTGCAGGGAGCCAATGGGCTGCACCTGCAGGTGGCAGTGGAGGTGGCAAGGACAGAGTCTCCTCTGGTATTGGATGCCTCAGGACGAGGCTGGCAATGGACCTCTTCAGTCTGAAAAGCAGCCTTGACCTTGTCTTTGTCCAGGTTGGTGAGCAGGGTGAGCAAAGAAGTGAAGTGGGCATAGTCAGGGCCGAGAGCATGGATCATGGCCATACAGGCCAGTTCATTGTCAAGGGCCTTCAGGTTGAAGGTGCTGGGGTGCAGTTCCTGGATTCTGGCCATAGTGAGCTTGACTCAGGCAGTAAGGGCAGGGAGTGTTTCGTCTGGCAGCTTGCGAATACTGAAAAACTCATCATAGGTGATGAAATGAGTGCTGGCCTTCTGTTGGACGAACAGCTACTGGAGTGCTGTCCAAGCTGCAGTGGGATCGTCTTGGTGAGCTCGGATGTGAACTCGCTGGTCTGGAGCAATACTCAGCATAAGCTTGCCCACAGCCTTGTCCTGCTTAATGTCCCAACTCTCCTGCTCCAATGCATCAGAGGCTGGGTGCTTCTCCTTCCCACTGACAAGTTGCCACAGACCCTTAGAGTGCAGGAGGGCCTTCATCTCCTCACTCCATGTGGTATAGTTGGTGCCTGTAAGAGGCTGGATGCGTCAGTAGTGGTTTTCGGATGACATAATGGAGGGTGAAAAGGCAAGAGAAAATTTTTGGGGAGGGTGCAAGAGTGATTGTAGCACATTACAGCGCAGGGCTCATAACCTGTTAAGCAGCTGCATCACAGCTGGAGTTCACTGTAAGCAACTGTATATTGAGAGCATGTAAAGTGACATACCTGGAGTTTGCTGTAAGCAACTGAGGGTGCAAACAGCAAACTCTGAGGATGTGAGTGTGATGTACAGTAAACAAAAATAAACAATAATCATGCACCACAAGTGTGGCGATGCGAAAGATAGCTAAAGGCACAATCAATGAATACAACAACTGGTTGTGAGATGTGGTGGACAAAGGACTGATCTCCCCAAAATTTGTTGCAACGACTCACATGCCAGCAGATTTATTGACAAAGGCATTGCCTCAAGTCAAGGTATAGGAGTTTTGCACGATGCTTGGACCTGGGAGAGTCGCACAATGAGGGGGGAGTGTTGTATTCATTGATTGCACCATTTAGCTATCTTTCGCATTGCCATACTTGTGGCACATGATTATTGTTTATTTATGTTTACTGTACATTGCAGTCACATCCTTGGAGTTCACTGTTTGCACCCTCAGTTGCTTACAGCAAACTCCAGGTATGTCACTTTACATGCTCTCAATATACAGTTGCTTACAGTGAACTCCAGCTGTGATTCAGCTGCTTAACAGAAGTGGCTGGAGGAGGTGCAGGAGGTGGCTCATCCTGCTCATGTCCATTTGCCCCCCCAGGAGGTGGCAACTCCGGAGCAGAATCCAGCTCATCCTCATCGTCTGAGAGAGCCGATGGAGTATATGGTAGTGGAGCGATAGGAACTGTGAGCTTCAGCATAGGGCAGACTGAGGAAGCAATATGGTGCTCATCGAAATCAGTGTGTTTGGAGATAATGGTGCACTTTGTGGGGGGATTGTAGAATTTCCAGCCCTTGTAGCCAGCTGGATATCCAATGAAGACATACTAGTCATAATGCAATTGGAGCAAATTTCACTTGTCACACTGCACATGCACATAGGCAGTGCATTCCCAGACACGAAGATGTGAGACATCCGGTTTCTGGCCATGCCAGAATTCGTAGGGCATCGCAGTGTCCAATGCAGCTGTCAGGCGTTGATTCCAGATGTGGACAAGCGCAGCAAGAGCTTCACCCCAGAATGACATTGCGAGGCCTGATTCCTGTGGCATCACAGTGATTCACTCCACAAGGACTCAATTGGCACGTTCAGCAACTCCATTCTGCTGTGGGTGTGCACAGACTGTGTGCTGGCAATCAATGCCACACTCTGTGGTGAATTTGAGCATGGAATTGCTCATATACTTGCCTCCCTTGTCATCATGCAGTATTTTAATCTTGTGCTCCGACTGGTTCTCAGCGAATGCCTTAAACTGCTTAAAAGTATCAAAAATGTCTGATTTCACTCGGAGAGGCAGCACAAAGCGATATCACGAGTAATCATCAATGAATGTTACCCAGTATCGATACCCAGAGAATGTGGCAACAGGCAGCTGGTGTACGTCCAAGTGGACAAGTTCGAGAGGTTGGGATGCACACGAACGACTGCTAGGGAATGGATTTGCATGCATTTTGCCAGCAATGCAGGGCTCACATATGGGGTCTGTTGTCTTTGATGAGTCCAGGCACATGCCAGTGACCATTCTGTGCTCAATCAGCGCCCTCACATCAGCCAGGTTGTGGTAGGTGAGTCTACGAGGCCAGAGGGATACATCCAGTGGGACAGTGGTTGCTGGGTGCACAAATTCGGGCTGAGGCTCTGTCATGCCATCAAGGAATGCAGCATTGTTGTTGTTAATGCTCACCACAAACACAGGTCCATCTATCACATGAGCGAAGGTCATCTTCATCGCACGGATCTGTGTTGTGAACCCAGAGTGACAAGCGAGGTATAGCACAGGTAATAGATTATTCTGGAGGTTAGGCACATGTAGGACATTGGAGAATTCGACCTGCCTAACCCTCTTCCCCTTCATCACTGGGTTGAAGACCACAGAACCCGCACCCACTGAATAAATGATAGTATTGTTGGCAAGTTTGATGGGGACACACTTTGGGGTGTAGTTGCAGATCTAGTGGTGATGGGGCATCATATGAGAAGTGGCCCCCATGTCTGCATTCCAATCATGGTCAGCATTGAGTATGAGGGGTGAGAAGGGGTCGGAGGGATCACTGGAATGACAACTTGCATTTCCAGCCTGTTCAACTACTTCCTGGCTCGACCCAGCAGTCTTTTCACCCTTGGTTGGCACAGTCATGGCCTGAGTGGCTCTCTTGCCCCTCCTCCTCGGGGCCTTGTACCACTCCTTCGCCCTTTGCATCGCATGGCAGTTGCACTGGCAGTGGCCAGGCTTCTTGCAAAATCCATAGGGAGCTGATGGGCTATACCTGCAGGTGGCTGTTGATGTCGCAAGGATGGAGTCTCCTCCAGCATGGTAGGCCTCAGGATGTGGTCAGCGGTGAACCTCCTCGGTCTGCAAGGCAGCCTTGACCTTGTCTTTGTTGAGGTCTGTAAGGAGGGCGAGGGAGGAAGTGAAGTGGGAGAAATTGGGACTGAGTGCACGAATCATAGCCATACAGGCTAGTTCGTCATGGTAAACAGCTGGAGAACAGCTGGAGTTCACTGTAAGCAACTATATATTGACAGTATCTAGATCAACATACCTGGAATTCACTGTAAGCAACTGAGGGTGCCAGAGAGCAAACTCCAAGGATGTGACTGTGAGCTATAGTAAACAAAGATAAACAACAATCATGTGCCACAAGTGTGGCAATGTGAATGATAGCTAAATGGTGCAATCAATGAATATAATGTTAAGACAGCTGGAGACAGCTGGAGTTCGCTGTAAGCAACTATATATTGAAAGTATCTAAATAGACATACCTGGTGTTATGCTGAATGCACAGTAGTGTTGTTCAAGCAACCTGTGGAAGGACAGACTCTCACAAAGAGGTCTCAGTGTCCTATCCACCTAGGAGAACAAGCAGGATGAGGGACTCGAGGGACACTCGAGGACTGAGGGTTCGATGGGACGAAGGGTTTGAGGGGCACTCGAGGACTGAGGAGCAACACAAGAGTACGTGTATTCACATAGAACAAGTGTAAAGAAAAGACATAGGGGCTAACGGTATATATAGGTATGGATGAGTAATCATTGAACCCTATGGAACGTGGAGGAAGGATGAAGTAAGCTGCTACTATCAAAGTGCAGCAGGTACCAGGTACAACAGGTAACTAAGGGAAGTAATCCGAGATGACTTGGATGACAGTGGAAAAGGAACCGAAGATAAACAAGAAGTGATCAAAGTGCTCGGCAAAGATGAGAGGACCAGCACGATGGAGCGAAAGGATAGAAACGAGAAAGATACATGAGGAGAGGGAGAAAATCGTAACACCTGGAGTTCACTGTAAGCAACTGAGGGTGCCAGAGAGCAAACTCCAAGGATGTGACTGCAAGCTACAGTAAACAAAAATAAACAACAGTCATGCACCACAAGTGTGGCAATGCACATGATAGCTAAGTGCACAATCAATGAATCCAACACTCCCCCCTCATTGTGCGACTCTCCCAAGTCTGAGCATCATGCAAAACTCCTGTACCTTTACTTGAGACAAAGCCTTTGTCAATAGAGCTCACCAGGACGACCCGACTGCAGCTTGGACTGCACTCCAGAACTTATTCATGCAGCAGAAGGCCAGCACCTGGTTCATGGCCTACAATGAATTCTTCAGCATTTGCAAGCTCCCTGACGAAACACTCCCTGCTTTTACTGCCTGAGTTGAACTCACTATGGCCAGAATCCAGGAGCTGCACCCATAACCTTCGACTTGAAGGCCCTCGACAACGAATTGGCCTGTATGGCCATGATTCGCACACTCGGCCCTGACTTCTCCCACTTCACATCCTCACTCGCCCTGCTCACCGACCTCGACAAAGACAAGGTCAAGGCTGCCTTCCAAACCGAGGAGGTTCATCGCTGGCCTCGCCCTGAGGCAGCTACCACTGGAGACTTGGTCCTGGCCACTTCCACCACCTGCAGGTGCAGCCCTTCAGCTCCCTGTGGTTTCTGTGAGAAGCCTGGCCACTGCCAGTGCAATTGCCATGTGCTACAAAGGGCAAAGGAGTGGTATAAGGCCCCAAGGCGAAGGGGCAAGAGAGCCAGTCAGGCTATGACTGTGCTGAATGAGGGCGAAAAGACAGCTGGGTCAAGCCAGGAAGTGGTGGAACAGGCCAGAAATGCAAGTCTTCATTCCACTGATCCCTCCGACCCCTTCTCACCCCTTGTACTCGATGCTGACCACAATTGGAATGCAGACATGGGGGCCACTTCTCATATGACCCCCCATCACCACTGGATTTGGAACTATACCCCGAAATGAGTCCCAATCCAGCTCGCCGACAACACCATTGTTTATTCTGCAGGTGTCGGGTCTGTGTTGTTTCATCTGGTGATGAAAGGGAAGAGAGTCCAGTCAGTTGAGTTTTTGAATGTCTTGCATGTCCCTAGCCTCCGAAACAATCTGCTCTCTGTGCTGTATCTCACTCGCAACTCTGGATTCACTATTCAGATCAATGCCAGTCAAATGACTTTTATTCATGGTACAGATGGTGCTCTGTTCGCTGTGAGCATCAATCGCAACAATGCCGCATTCCTTGATGCTGAGACAAAGCCCCAGCTGGAGTATGCATGCCCAGTGATGACTTCACCTCTTGATCTGTCCCTCTGGCACTGGAGATTCACCCACCACAATGTGGCCAATGTAAAGGCACTGTCAGAGCGGAATGTGGTCACTGGGATGTGTCTTGACTCACTGAGTGCACCAGACCCAGTATGCAAGCCCTGCATTGCAGGCAAAATGCACACAAATCCATTCCCCAGCTCTTTCTGGCACACTTCGTGACCTCTCGAGCTTGTCCACTCGGACATACACCAACTGCCTGTCGCAACATTCTCTGGCTATCAATACTGGGTGACTTTCATCGATGATTACTCGTGCTATCCCTTCGTGCTGCCAATCAGGGCAAAATCAGACATTTTTGAGGCATTCAAGCAATTTAAGGCATTTGCTGAGAACCAGTCAGAGTGCAAGATAAAGATACTGCGCGATGACAAGGGAGGCGAATACATGAGCAATGCAATGCTCAAATTTACCACAGAGGCCGGCATTGAGCACCAGCATACAGTCTGTGCATGGCCTCAGCAGAATGAGGTCACACAATGGGCCAATCAAGTTCTCTCTGAGCAAATCACTGCAATGTTGCAGAAGTCAGGTCTTGTGATGCCATTCTGGGGTGAAGCTCTCACTGCCCTGGTCCATGTCTGGAACCGATGCCCTACAGCTGCTTTGGAGACTGTGAGGCCTTACAAACTATGGCATGGCTGCAAACCCGATGTTTCGCACCTCCGAGTCTGGGGATGCACTGCCTATGTGCATGTGCAGTGCGACAAGCGAAATTCACTCCAATTGCATTATGACAAGTGTGTCTTCATTGGATATCCAGCTGGCTACAAGGGCTGGAAATTCTACAATCCCACCACAAAGCACACAATTATCTCCGAACGTGCTGATTTTGATGAGCACAATGTCACCCCCTCAGTCTGCCCTATGCCCACATCTGCAGTGCTGAATGCTCCAATACCATATATTCTGCCAGATCTCTTGGATGATGAGGATGAGCTGGATTCTGCTCTGGAGTTGCCACCTCTTGGGGGGGCACATGGGCATAATCAGGATTCACCACCTCCTGCACCTCCCCCAGCTGCCTTGCCTGGACCAGATCCATTGTCCCCACCAGCTACACCTCCACCAGCATGCCCTCTGAGTCCAATTGGGATTGGAGCAAGGATGCCATTCCAGAGACACCAGCCACTGAGGGAATGGTGGAAGCTGAGTCCGGTGCAGCTGAATGATCTGACTGAGGATGACTCAGATGAGGAAGCAGACCTTGCCCATTGCAATGTGGCCAACTCAGCCCATCCTCACTCATTTGCAGATGTGATGCACCACAACAACGCACAGGAGTGGAATCAGGCTGCATTGGATGAATTGGCAGCCCACAGGTTGAATGGGACCTGGACTCTCGTCCACAGGCCAACTGATCAGCCTGTCATTGGCTTGAGGTGGGTATTCACCAAGAAATATTGCGCTGGTGGGTCATTTGAGTGATATAAGTCCTGTCTTGTCACACAGGGTTTCTCCCAGCAACCAGGCTTTGAGTATCTCGAGGTGTTTGCCCCCACAGTGCGATTGCCCACTCTGTGAGTAATTCTTGCTCTGGCAGCGCTCCAGGACTTCCACCTGTGGTCCATGGATGTATCCAATGCATACCTTAATGGCAAGATGGACTGTGATGTTTAAATGGAGCAGCCTGAGGGATTTGCAGAGGGAAACACTCTGGACACTGTCTGTTTGCTCAAAAAGGCACTTTATGGGATGAAACAGGGCGGAAATCGATGGAATCACAAGATGTGTGTGACTCTGAAGTCCATGGGATTCAGCCAGACTTATTCTGATGCCACAGTCTACATATTCACTCATGGTGATGTCCGGATTCTTCTGCCTGTCTTTGTGGACAACATGACCTTTGCATCGCCCTCACTCTCTGCAATTAAGCAGGCCATTGCCAACTTAAGTAAACACTTCAAGCTGCAAGACCTGGGACCCACTGCTGAGATCCTCGGTATTAAAATTGACCAAGATCGCACAAAGCGCTCACTGACCATCTCTCAGAAGCAATATTGCGTTGATCTGCTCTCCCGCTACAATATGGCTGAGTGTAAGCCAGTCACCACTCCTATGGATCCTGGACTCTGCCTGTCGTGCACCCAGGTTGCCACTACCGACAAGGAGAAAGCATTTATGTGCTCTGTGGACTATGGAGGTGCCATTGGTTTGCTCCAATACCTGTCTTGCACCACTCAGCCGGACATCACATTCGCAGTAGGTCAGCTTGCATTGTTCACAGCTCAGCCTGGCCCAGTGCATTGGAATGCTGTTAAGCATCTCCTGCACTACATCAAATGCACTCTCGACTACTTGATCACCTATGCACCTGACCCATCTTCCACCAAGCTATTTGCGACCTACTCTGATGCAAACCACAGCAGCTGCAAGGACACTGGTCGCTCAACCAGTGCATTTGTTGTCAAGATTGGCACAGGTGCTGTTTGCTGGGTGTCAGGGTGCCAGTCCATTGTTTCACTGTCCACCACTGAGGCCGAGTATGTCACTGCATGCGAAGCAGGCAAAGAGATTGTCTGGATGCACAAGCTGGTGCAGGAGCTCGGATTCACTCTCTCAGGCCCCTCTATGTTGCACATGGACAATCAGTCAGTGATACAGGTAGTGAAGCACCCAGAGCATCATGGGCGGATGAAGCACCTTGATTTGCGATGGTACTGGTTGCGAGATGTGGTGGACAAAGGACTGATCTCTCTGAAATTTGTTGCGACAACTCACATGCCAGCAGATCTATTGACAAAGGCATTGCCTTGAGTCAAGGTACAGGAGTTTTGCATGATGCTCAGACTTGGGAGAGTCACACAATGAGGGGGGAGCGTTAGATTCATTGATTGCGACATATAGCTATCATTTGCATCGCCACACTTGTGGTGCATGATTGTTGTTTATTTTCATTTACTGTACTTCACACTCAGATCCTTGGAGTTTGCTTTCTGCACCCTCAGTTGCTTACAGCAAACTCCAGGTATGTGGATCTAGATACTGTCAATATATAGTTGCTTACAGCAAACTCCAGCTGTTCTCCAGCTGTTTAACATGGGGATGGGCTGAATTTGCCACATTGCAATGGGCAAGGTCTGCTTCCTCATCCAAGTCATCCTCAGTCAGGTCACTCAGCTGTGCTGGACTCAGTTTCCACTATTCCCTTGGTGTCTGGCATCTCTGGAAAGGCATCTGTGCTCCAATCCCAATGGGACTCAGAGGGTGTGCTGGTGGAGGTGTAGCCGGTGGAGGTGATGGATCTGGTGGATGCGAAGGAGCTGGAGGAGGTGCAGGAGGAGGTGCATCCTGTTCATGTCCATGTGGCCCCCCAGGAGGTGGCAACTCCACAGCAGAATCCAGCTCATCCTCATCATCTGACAGGTCTGGCAGAGTATATGGTGGTGGAGCTTTCGGCACTGCAGATGTGGGTGTAGGGCAGACTGAAGGAGTGACATTCTGCTCATCAAAATCAGCACGTTCGGAGATAATGGTGCACTTTGTGGTGGGATTGTAGAATTTCCAGTCCTTGTAGCCAGCTGGATATCCAATGAAGATGCACTTGTCATAATGCAATTGGAGTGAATTTCGCTTGTCGTGCTGCACATGCACATAGGCAGTGCATCCCCAGACATGAAAGTATGAGACATCAGGTTTCTGGCCATGCCAGAGTTCATAGGGCATTGTAGTGTCCAAGGTGGCTGTCGGGCATCAATTCCAGACTTGGATGAGGGCAGTGAGGGCTTCACCCCAGAATGGCATTGCGAGGCCTGATTCCTGCAGCATTGCAGTGATTCGCTCCGAAAGGACTCAATTGGCATGTTCAGTGACTCTATTCTGCTGTGGACATGCATAGACTGTATGCTCGCGCTCAATGCCACACTCTGTGGTGAATTTGAGCATTGCACTGCTCATGTACTCACCTCCCTTGTCATCATGCAGTATTTTAATCTTGTGCTCTGACTGGTTCTCAGCGAATGCCTTAAACTGCTTAAAAGCATCAAAAACATCTGATTTTGCTTGGAAAGGCAGCACAAAGTGATATCGTGAGTAATCGTCAATGAATGTTACCCAGTATCGATATCCAGAGAATGTGGCAACAGGCAGCTGGTGTATGTCTGAGTGGACAAGTTTGAGAAGTCGGAATGCATGTGAACAACTGCCAGGGAATGGATTTGCATGCATTTTGCCAGCAATGCAGGGCTCACATATGGGGTCTGTTGTCTTTGATGAGTCCAGGCACATGCCAGTGACCATCTTGTGCTCAATCAGTGCCCTCACATCAGCCAGGTTATGGTGGGGGAGTCTACGATGCCAAAGGGATAGATCCAGTGGGACAGTGGTTGCTGGGAGCACAAATTTGTGCTGAGGCTCCATTGTGCCATCAAGGAAAGTGGCATTGTTGTTGTTAATGCTCACCACAAACAGAGGTCCATCTGTCCCCTGAGCAAAGGTCATCTTCATCACACTGATCTGTATTGTGAACCCGGAGTGACGAGTGAGGTATAGCACAGATAATAGATTATTCCGGAGGTTAGAGACATGCAGGACAATGGAGAATTCGACTGGCCTAACCCTCTTCCCCTTCATCACTGGGTTGAAGACCACAGAACCCACATCTGCTGAATAAATGACAGTATTGTCAGCAAGTTTGATGGGGACTCGCTTTGGGGTGTAGTTGTGGATCCAGTGGCAATGGGGTGTCATATGAGAAGTGGCCCCATGTCTGCATTCTAATCATGGTCAGCATCGAGTATGAGGAGCAAGAAGGGGTTGGAGGGATCACTGGAATGACAACTTGCATTTCCGGCCTGTTCAACTACTTCCTGGCTCGACCCAGCAGTCTTTTTGTCCTCGGTCAGCACAGTTGTAGCCTGACTGGCTCTTTTGCCCCTCCTCCTCAGGGCCTTGTACCACTCCTTTGCCCTTTGCATCGCATGGCAGTTGCACTGGCAATGGCCAGGCTTCTCACAAAATCCACAGGGAGCCAATGAGCTACACCTGCAGGTGGATGTGGATGTCGCAAGGACAGAGTCTCCTCCAGCATTCGAGGCCTCAGGACATGGTCAGTGGTGAACCTCCTCAGTCTGGAAGGTGGCCTTGACCTTGTCTTTGTCGAGGTCTATGAGGAGGGCAAGGGAGGAAGTGAAGTGGGAGAAATTGGGACCGAGTGCATGAATCATAGCCATACAGGCTAGTTTGTTGTCAAGGGCCTTCAAGTCGAAGGAGCTTGGCTGCAACTCCTGGATTCTGGCCATTCGAAGCTCAACTCGGGCAGTTAGGGCAGGCAAGGTCTCATCAGGGAGTTTGCTAATGCTGAAGAATTCATTGTAGGCGACGAACCGAGTGCTGGCCTTTTGCTGCACAAACAGACTTTGGAGGGCTGTCCATGCTGCAGTAGGATCGTCCTGGTGAGCTTGGATGTGAACCCGCTGGTCTGGAGCAATACTCAGCATTAGTTCCCCTGCTGCCTTGTCCTGCTTAATGTCCCAGCTCTCCTACTCCACTTCATCAGAGCCTGGTCGCTTCTCCTTTCCACTGATGAGTTCCCAGAGTCCTTCGGAATGCAGTAGGGCCTTCATTTCCTCGCTCCATGTCATATAATTGGTGCCTGTGAGAGGCTGAATGTGGCAGTAGTGGTTTTCAGATGACATATGGGGTGGAGACAAGTGAAGTGAAAATTTTCAGCCTCATATGAATGTGTTTGTAGTGCATTAAAGTGCAAGGCTCATAACCTGTTAAGACAGCTGGAGACAGCTGGAGTTCGCTGTAAGCAACTATATATTGAAAGTATCTAAATAGACATACCTGGGGTTTGCTGTAAGCAACTGAGGGTGCCAGAGAGTGAACTCTGAGAATGTGACTGTGAGCTACAGTAAACAAAAATAAACAACAATCCTGCACCACAAGTGTGGCGATGTGAATGATAGCTAAATGGCACAATCAATGAATTTAACAGAAAGTCACCCAGTAGCGATAGCCTGAGAATGTTGCAACAGGCAGTTGGTGCACGTTCGAGTGGACAAGCCCAAGAGGTCACGAACCACACCAGTGAGAGCTAGGGAATGGATTTGCATGCATTTTGCCTGCAATGCAGGGCTCACACACTGGGTCTAGTGCACTCCATAAGTCAAGACACATTCCAGTCACCATATTGCGCTCCAACAGGGCCTTGACATCAGCAACATTGTGGTGGGTGAATCTCTGGTGCCAGAATGACAGATTGAGTGCTGAAGTTGTTGCTGGGCATGCGTACTCAGCCTGGGGCTCAGTCACACCATCAAGGAATGCCGCATTGTTGCGATTGATACTCGCAGCGAACAGAGCACCATCTGTACCATGGATGAAAGTCATTTGCCTGGCATTGATTTGAATAGTGAACCCAGAGTTGCGAGCAAGATATAGCACAGACAAGAGATCATTTCGGAGGCTAGAGACATGCAGAATGTTTGAAGACTCAACAGATTGGACCCTCTTCCCTTTCATCACAGGAGGGAACACCACAGATCCTACTCCCGCTGAATAGACAACAGTATTGTCAGCGAGCTTGATTGGGGGACGCATTTCTTTGTGTAATTCCAAATCCAGTTGTGATGGGGTGTCATATGAGAAGTGGTGCCTGTGTCTGCATTCCAATCATGGTCAGCATCAAGTATGAGCAGTGAGAAGGGGTCGGAGGGGTCACTGGAACAAAAACTTGCATTTCTGGCATGTTCCACCACTTCCTGGGTCAATCCTGCTGTTTTTTGCCCTTGGTCAGTGCAGTCATGGCTTGACCAGCTCTCTTGCCTCTCCACCTTGGGGCCTTGTACCACTCCTTTGCCCTCTGCATCACATGGAAGTTGCACTGGCAGTGCCCTAGTTGCATGCAGAATCTGCAGGGAACCGATGGGCTGCACCTGTAGGTGGCAGTGGAGGTGGCGAGGACAGAGTCTCCTCTGGTATTGGATGCCTCTGGACGAGGCCAGCGATGGACCTCTTCAGTCTGAAAAGCAGCCTTGACCTTGTCTTTGTCCAGGTTGGTGAGCAGGGCGAGCAAAGAAGTGAAGTGGGCATAGTCAGGGCCAAGAGTATGGACCATGGCCATGCAGGCAAGCTCGTCATCGAGTGCCTTCAAGTCGAAGCTGCTGGGGTCCAACTCCTGGATCCTGGCCATTCCAAGCTCGACTCAGGCAGTGAGGGCAGGGAGTGTTTTGTCTGGCAGCTTGCAAATACTGAAGAATGTTAAACAGCTGGAATGACAGCTGGAGTTTGCTGTAAGCAACTATATATTGAAAGCATCTAAATAGACATACCTGGAGTTCACTATAAGCAACTGAGGGTGCAGAGAGTGATCTCCGAGGATGTGACTGTGAGGTACAGTAAACAAAAATAAACAACAATCATCTGCCACAAGTGTGGCAATGTGACTGACTGCTAAGGGCGCAATCAATGAATGCAACACTCCCCCCTCATCAGGCGACTCTCCCAAGTTCGAGCATTGCACAGAAATCCTGCACCTTCTCCTGAGATAATGCCTTTGTCAGTAGATCAGCTGGCCTCTCAGTGGTTGCAATGAATTTCGACGAGATTGCTCCCTTATCCACCACATCTTGCAGCCAATACCATTGCAGATCCAGATGCTTCATTTGGCCATGGTGTTCTGGATGCTTCGCCACTTGTATGGCCAACTGGTTGTCCATGTATAGAGTGGACAGTCCTGGCAGTGTGAAACCAAGCTCCTCCAGTAATTTGCGCATCCAGACAATCTCCTTGCCTGATTCACATGCAGCAACATACTCAGCCTCGGTCATGGACAGTGCAACAATAGACTGGCACTTTGACATCCAGCAGACTGCACCCATGCCTATCTTGACAACAAATGCGCTGGTGGAGCAACCAGTGTCCTTGCAGCCGCCATGGTTCACATTGGAGTAGGTCACAAAGAGCTCTGTGGAGGCTGGATTGGGCGCATAAGTGATTGAGTAGTCCAGAGTACCTTTGATGTAGCGCAGGAGATGCTTAGCTGCATTCCAATGCACTGGACCTGGCTGGGCTGTGAATGACACGAGCTGACCAACTGCAAATGCAATGTCAGAGCGAGTGGTGCAGGACAGATACTGGAGCGAGTCAATGTTACAAGAAATGCCACCCCCGGGCGACGGTGTATTCGTAGAGCTACTTTGATGAGTTTTTCCTCCCCTCCTACCTATGCTTTTGATATCGCATCATCTTCTGATAGTCATCTTCCGATGGGTACAACCACCATCACCATACCCCCTATTTTTCCCCTTGATACTGATACGCCCATTCCCCTTATGGACCCTTTTCTCCCAAGGTGATTCTCTTATATCACCTCATGTTCCCTATTCCCCAGATGCTGTACCAGGAGTAGTAACCATTGATGACGCTCTATCAGCCAATTCTTAGTCATTCCCCTATAGCTAGTTGTATATAAAGACCTCAGGCCTGTACTGTTATTCCCTAGCTAGTTCTACGCAATCTACGTGTAGTTTTCTGGCCTCCACGAGACTGCTTGACACAGTTAGTGAGATCTTCCAAGTGTCCTCGCACTACACCTTTGAGTGTGCGCTCAACTAGTTGCTTTCATCGGTTCTGGACTTAGTGTCGAACCTTTGACCTTGCTGGATAACTTCACGCAAGCATAACAAAAGAACTAGCTCTATTCTCATCCCTGCTTTTCAGCAGAAGGACCCTAGTCAACAAAAACGAAGTCATCTTTAGGAAAAAGATTGGACCTACTAGAACTCATATTCATTCTAGCCACTACTACCATCGCAAAGTTGGTAGACACCATTGTCGCCACAGTCACCCTATACACAGGATTGTTTCGGCAACCCCGACTCACCTAAAGGAGAGCTACCCCCCTGCTGGAAAAGCAGAGGGAGTGAAGTTAGACCACCACGTCACAACCCAGGATAAGACCCCCGGAGGACTCTGATTACAAAGAGGACCATTATACTGCCAACTCCCCAGCCCCACAACCAGAAAGAAGAAGGATCACCAGACATTCTCAAATTCCCCCTAACCCCTTTCCACCACCAAGAAGACTTCGTCACCTGTCACAAGTCTCTCCCATACCCCCAATCACCTCTATTACCTCGGAACAAAGAGAACATACCAGATTCTCCACCCCAAGGGAACCTTCCCCCATTGAGTTATCTCCTCCAATCACTGCTATAATGACTCACCAACCAGCCACCCCAGCGCCCGCTGTACCAACCACGACTACAGCTGTGGCTCTCCCCACCGCAAAGAAATCAGACACATGGTCTACTGGTAGCCTGCACTGAGTGTAGGAACAGGGGAATGTAGCCAGGTGGCTTCTGGTTCAAACCCTGCAATGGGCAAGAATTTGGGATGCCTTTAAGACTCTGATTAAAAACCATCCAACCCTTGATTGATAACCCTGAGCCTGTGAAAAACTGGTATAGTGGGTATCACCTTGGGACAGGACACCCCTGGTGCCTGAATGGCATTGGTTAGTCTCTCCTGCTTGGGTTGGGCCTGGTAAGCCCTACTCTCTTGCAAGGTTGTCGGGTCCGCTTGCCTGATGGTAAAAGGCTAGACCTGGTGGGCCTGAAAGCTGTGAAGCTTAGGGTAACGGGAAGCCTAGCCGCGAGGTGGGTGAGCCATAGTTGGCATGTGGGTCACTGAGTCACATGCCGGGCTTGAGAGGACAGACGCCCAGGTTGGTCATGGGTCAATGAGGCTGTGAGTCCATGAAAGACTGGTAGCAGCTAGTTGGCATGTGGCTTAAGGTGTAAACACGGTTTGGGTTAGGGGCACTGGGAGGGATGTGTCGCCCAGCAGCCGACGGCCTGGATGCATGGGAAATTAGGGCTGGTTGTCCAGAATCCTTCAGTGGGAAGGCAGAAGATGCAAAAAGATGGTTTCGGGCGATGAAGGCGTACTTCATGTTGAATCATGAAGTCTATGACGAATTAGCACAAATCATCATACTCCTCAACAATATGAAGACTGGAATGGTGGCAACCTTTGCAGAAGCATGGTATCAGAAGTTGGACGACTCAGCGCAAGGAAAGATCAATGTCACCTTCAACGACCTGGAGAAAGATTTCTTCACAACCTTTTCCCCAGGTGACGCCCAAGCAGATGCACGATCCAAACTTTACGCTTTGAAACAGGGCAGGAGAACATTCCCCAACTTCCGAGCTCAATTTGAGCTATTAGTGGCCAACGCAGGTATGGGACATCAAGACACAATCTTGATAGACTTGCTCAGAGTAGCGGTAAATGGGGATATTGTAAACCTGATGACAGCAGTCGACCCAGCCCCAGAAAAATGGGTAAAGTGGATGGAAAAAGCTGCCCAATTTGACCAAATCAGGACTAGGACTTTACTCCTGAGAGCAGGACAGGGACAACCAAATGTGTCCGGATCTTCTCACAGATCCCACAGAGATCCATATGCAATGGATGTAGATGCCATTCGATTATCACCGACAGAACGAGCTGAACACTTCCGAAACAACAAATGTTTCATCTGTCACAAAGTAGGATGTTCGACCAGAAACCATAGAAGGGAAGGAAACTCCTTTAAAGGAAGGAGCTTTGGCCAAGCCAACAGGCGAGTGCCATTTTCAAACAAACAAACACCCACTACTCGCGTGGTACAGACTGAAAATCCGGTGGACAAGTTCTTCACCAAACATAACAAGATAACTCCAGAGGAAGCAGCTAAAGTGCTAAACCTATGCTTCGACGAAGATGAAGAAGAAACCACCTCAGCTGATAAAGACGACTTGGGTTTTTAAAGGGGAAAGGTGTTTCAGCATCACCAATCCCCATTACCACTATTCCTGTACTTGTATCACCAATTGCAGATTGAGCAATCCGAATCCCCACTCTCCTACAAGAAGAAAGGACAGGAAAAACCACTGAAATATCTGCATTAGTGGATAGCGGAGCAAGTAATTGCTTCATAAACAAGAACCTGGTGGAACAACTAGGACTAGAAACCAGAAGACTGAGAGTACCTATAAAGGTGACCAATGCGGACGGAACTGAAAACGAAAACGGGCTAATATGAAGGAAAGTGATGCTCTCACTAAACATGGAAAACCTACTCTTGAAAAAACAGGATTTCCTCATCATCAACTGTGGAAAGGAGGAAGCAATTCTGGGAATGACCTGGCTATGACAGGTTAACCCAGAAATAGATTGGGCAAAAGGAGAGATCACCCTTCCCAAATCAATAGACCCTATTCACCACTCTTTTGACCAAATCGAACAAAGATACCTCTTGCGATACCTAGCACTAGATCCTGACGCCCATATCCATCAGGAAGTAATCCGGAAAATCACCCATTCTACTGAAATCGCGCAAGCAGAAATGGCTGACAAAAGGAAACTATCCTTCCTTCTGAATTTGAAGAATTCCGACGCGTATTCGAGGAACCTCCACTGGGCAAACTTCCCCCATCTAGAAAGTACAATCATCATATTGACCTCAAAGATACCTTCATACCGAAAGTAGCCAAGATCTACCCATTAAATTCCAAAGAACTAGAGGCCTGCAAAACGTTTGTCGATGAAAACCTAAAAAAAGGAACTATCGTACCATCACAATCACCCCAGGCCTTGCCCTTCTTCTTCGTACCAAAGAAAGACGGAGGACTTCATCCCTGCCAAGATTATCGGTATCTTAATGAGCATACCATCAAAAATGCCTATCCCCTACCCCACATTTCTGAGCTTATAGATCAACTAAAAGATGCCACCGTCTTTACTAAAATGGATATCCGATGGGGATACAACAATGTGTTGATCCATCCCCCTGATCGATGGAAAGCCGCTTTCATCACACCTATAGGACTGTTCAAACCAACCGTCATGTTCTTTGGACAAAGCAACTCTCCAGCTACATTCCAAGCCCTTATGAATCATGTGTTTGCTGACATGATCGCTGAAGGATGGTTGATCATATACATGGACGATCTAATCATCGCCTCCAAACAACCAGGGGAACATACTGAAAGGACCCGCAGAGTCCTTCAACGAATGATGGATAACGACCTATTCCTAAAACTAAGCAAATGCTCTTTCAACATCACCGAAGTCGATTACCTTGGAATGATAGTCAGACCAGGAGAAATCACTCTCGACCCAGGGAAACTCAAAGCCATCAAGGATTGGAACACCCCCGCTTCGGTAAAACAAATCCACTCATTCATCGGATTTTGCAACTTCTACCAAAAATTTATCCCTGACTTCTCTGGAATCAGCCGACCCCTCCACGAGCTGACCAAAAAAGGGGTTAACTGGAACTGGTCTCTGGAATGTGAAAACGCCTTCAGAACCCTACAAAAGGCTTTCATGTCTAGACCAATTCTCAAGATGCCAGACTCTACCAAGCCCTTCACAGTCATGACGGACGCTTCGCTCACAGCATTGGGAGCAGTCCTTATGCAAACCGATGGGAATGGAGATCTCCATCCTTGTGCATATTTCTCCCGAACCTTTTCTCCGGAAGAACAAAACTACGACATCTATGATCGGGAACTGTTAGCAGTCATACGAGCACTAGAGGAATGGAGACACTACCTGTCGGGAACAGAACATCAGGTGACGATCCAGACCAATCATAAAAATCTGGCATACTTTAAACAACCTCATAAGTTATCCCGACGACAAGCAAGATGGATGTTATTCCTTCAGGATTTTGACATCCGCTATCAAAATCTCCCGGGAAACAAGATAGCCCCTGCCGATGCCTTATCAAGAAAAGAGGAAGTAGATACCACCAGCGATAACCAGGATGTGATTCTTATTCCAGATGACCACTTCATCAATCTTATCAATGTCGCAATACGAGAAAAAGTGATCCTTTTTCCACCAAAGACGATCCCTTGGCAAAAGATGCTATCGCAGCAGCTCAGATGGGCTCCTCACTTTTCCCTAGAGTGACTGCCAACAACTGGAAATGGGAGGACGGAATGCTATATTTCAAGGGGCGTCTCTTTATCCCTGAACCACAGCGACAGACACTGGTCACTAAAATACATGAATCCCCTGCTGGAGGACATGGCAGATATTTCAGAACCCTATCTCTACTCCAATGGGACTATTGGTGGCCAGGCCTCTCAACATTTGTATGAAAATTCGTGCATGGATGCGCTGTATGCCAAGCAAACAAAGTTAATACTCACCCTACGACACCACCGCCCATTCCCAATCTGGTAGAAGCAGACCGGCCGTTCCAAAACCTTTCAATGGACCTGATCACTGACCTACTGATCTCGGCTGGCTTTGATTCTGTGCTGGTCGTGGTCGACCATGGTCTTACAAAGGGGGTAATTTTCCTCCCTTGCAATAAAACCATCGATGCAGCCGGGATAGCGAAGCTATTCTTCAGACATATCTTTCCCAGATTCGGACTCCACGACCGTGTCATATCGGACAGAGGACCCCAATTTGCATCTGCATTCGCCAGAGAACTTGCCCGACTCCTACAATATGATCTAGCCCTATCAACTGCCTACCACCCTCAAACTGATGGAGAAACCGAACGTGTCAACCAAGAACTGGAAACCTACTTAAGGATTTTTTGTGATGGAAACCCTGCTAAGTGGCACGATCTTCTTCCTATGGCTGAATTTGCTCATAATTCTGCTACTCATTCTGTCACTAAACAAACCCCCTTCACACTCATGATGGGATATGAACCTAGAGCTTACCCCGCTATTGGAAAAACATTCCTCCCCGCTCTCGAATCCCAAATGACTATCCTTGACAATGCCAGAAACGAAGCCAAAGCCACCCATGTCACTGCTCAACTACGACAGAAAGAGAAGGCTTGGTCCAAATACAAACCCTTCAAAGTTGGAGATAAGGTTTGGCTAGAAGGAAAGAACCTTTGAATTCCCTATCCATCCAGGAAACTCACCCCTAAACGAGAAGGCCCATTTGAAATTGACAAAGTCATTTCCCCGGT
This sequence comes from Boletellus aff. lepidospora, assembly GCA_038094175.1. Classification (NCBI taxonomy): domain Eukaryota; kingdom Fungi; phylum Basidiomycota; class Agaricomycetes; order Boletales; family Boletaceae; genus Boletellus; species Boletellus aff. lepidospora. Next base: position 24,814 of record JBBPTT010000331.1, read on the forward strand.
CTCATTCCAACTTCAACTTCCCGCCTCCTGGAAAATCCATCCAGTATTTCATGCCTCCCTCCTCACTCCCTATGTGGAAACACCAGAACATGGCTCAAATTTCCTCTGGCCCCCGCCCCAAACCATAGACAGAGAGGAGGAATACGAAGTGGAACAAATCCTAGCCCATCGTGGAACTTTTGGACGAAGACGTTATTTGGTTAAATGGAAGGGATACTCTTTGGCCGAGAACACCTGGGAACCTGCCATAAATCTATCCAATTCTAGAAAACTATTACAAAATTACCAAGCAAGACACCCGGGTGCCTTTCCACAGTAGGAAACTGGTTCTTCCCGATCAAAATGACCCTGATTCCGCAGTTCCAACTTGATACGATCCCATGGTCCGTGCACAGCCAACCCATCCTATAAAAAACTACCTCTGGCAACGAAGCTCCGCAGCATTACAGCTCTTACTACCATCACTGCCCACCATCCACACTGCATCATTATGCAATTCTCTATCGATTTTTATGAAACCCTCCTCATCCTCGCCACCCTCCTCCTCTTCCATGTAGTCCATCTGCTCCATGACCTCGCGGAGTGTTACAATTCTTTCCTTCCCTCCTCGTATCTTTCTGGTATCTATCCTTTCTCTTCACCGTGCCAGCCCTCTTGTCTTTGCCGAGCACTTCAATCACTTCCTATTTGTCTTCAGCTCCTTTTCCTGTGTCATCCGAGTCATCTCAGATTACTTCCCTTAGTTACCTTTCGTACATGGTACCTGCTGCGCTTTGATAGTCGCAGCTTACCTCATTGTTCCACTATGTTCCATAAGTTTCGCTGATTACTCAGCCATACCTATATATACCTTTGGCACACTTGTCCTTTCCTTACACTTGTTCTACGCAATAACACGTACTCTTGTGTCGCTCCTCAGCCCTCGAGTGCCCCCTCGAGTCCTTCGTCTCATCCAATCCTCAGTCCTCAGGTATCCCTCAAGTCCTTCGTCTCATCCAATCCTCAGTCCTCAGGTATCCCTCGAGTCCTTCGTCCTGCTTGTTCTCCTAGGTGGATAGGACGCTGAGACCTCTTCGTGAGAGTCCACCCTTCCACAGGTTGCTTGAACGGCACAAGTCGTGCATTTGGCGTAACAAAAGAACAAGTGTCTCCCTTGCCCCTCCTCTCTAGGAGCAGGGCCACCCCAGCACAACATCTCGCTCTCGACGAAACCTTCGACCTCCCTCGGACTCCAAGCCAGAGGATACACCTCAGTCCACCTCACCTTGGACCAATCCCTTTGCTTCCCTAGCCCCCCAGCCCTCAGCATCCCCCAGGAGAGTCACAGGGTCATCTTCGACCAACCCAGTCCATCGTCAGCTCACCCAGTCACCAGCACTCTCCCAGTTAAGCCTAGGTCCTCCTTCACTCACCCTGGCACTTGCAATCACCCCCCCAGTGCCAGTCCTTGCCCTCCCAGCACCTCCAGTCATCACCTCGTCTATCCAAGCACCACCCCCAGTACCCCCCAGCGCCCCAACACAGCCTCCTATAACTATGGCAACCACCCAACCTGAACTCAAGGCTGCTCTCCCCCTCGACTTCTCTGGGGAACCCAGCGAGTCCATTCAATGGATCAAGGCCATGAAGGCCTATTTTCAGATCAACCCCACTCAGTACTCCTCCAATGAAGCAAAAATTATGACCACCCTGAATCGAATGAGCAAAGGATGCGGTGTGTCCTTCTCTGAGATGTGGTATGATTGAATGGCTGACAAGAACATCCCCTCCACTGAGAAAACATTCGACAAACTCACCTCAAACTTCGAATCCACCTTTTTCCCTTATGACATCAAGACCACAGCCCATCTTGAACTCTCTTCGCTCCGCCAAAAGTCTACCAAGACCGATGACGGATTCCAGAAATACATCACCGACTTCCAGAACCTTGCTGCCAAGGCAGGTATCTCCGACAACACAACTCTTATCCACATGATGACTGGAGGGCTGGACCAGCATATCACCACCTTGATCCTCTCAATGTCCACCATCCCTGACACTATCAATGGTTGGATCGAAAAGGTGAAAACCTTTCACGCCCAGGTCGCTCGTATCAATGCCTTAAAAAAAGGGAACCACCAGACGTCCTTTTTCTCCTCCACTCATACTCCCAACACCCCCTCTTCGGACCCTAATGCCATGGACATTGACACCCTCAGAGTAGGGAAGCTCACTCCAGAAGAATGGGCCCGATGCTTCCAAGAAGGGCGCTGCCTTTGCTGCAGAAAGAAAGGGCACAATGCAGGGAAATGCACCACTTTCACGACCCCAGCCAAATCCCCTCATCTTCAAGAACCTGTCACTGTCACCACCACCACCACTAGTACTTCAGCCAACACTCCTATCGCTCCTTCCTCCCCTTCTTCTGCCCTTGAAACCTATGTGTCCCAACTCCGCTCCACAGGGAAAGGAGAAGGGGAAATCCTCCAAACACTCAAGCTCTGCTTCGAACCAGGGGAGATGCAAATAGATAATCTCGAGCCGGGTTTTTAGAAAGGGAAGCTGCCTCGACGTCATCCTTCCCCCATGTACTAGTAGGCAAACCAAATGAAAGAACCATTCGTATCCCCGTTCACCTACAGTCCCAATCACAAACCGTTGACACCATCGCTCTCATCGACAGCGGTGCAACTGGGAACTTCATCAACCCCAGTCTTGTACCATCCCTTCGATCCAGCATTCACCGAATGACCCAACCTCTCACCGCCACTAATGTGGATGGGACTCCCAACTGAAAGGGAATCATCCAGTTCACCGTATCTGCTAGGGCATTTTTCCCCTCATACTCGGAAAATATCAAGTTCATGGTGACCTTGCTTGGCGAAAAGAAGGTCATCCTGGGAACATCCTGGCTAACTAAACACAACCCTGATATCGACTGGCTCACCAAAACCGTCACCATTCGGCTCCCGACACCCCTCTCTCTTGACAAGATCACCCTTTCCACTCAACTTGCCCAACAAGAAGCCCCCAAGAAACAAGAAATTCCGGAATGGTGCAAGGAATATTCTGATGTCTTCTCTGAAAAGATGTTCAGTGTCCTTCCTCCACACCGCCCTTATGACCACGTAATCGAACTAAAACCATCCTTCGTCCCAAAGATAGCTAAGGTATACCCCCTCAACCCTGTGGAAAAAGAAGCTTGCAAAGCTTTTGTCGAAGAAAACCTGAAAACCGGTCGGATCGTCCCCTCCAAGTCCCCTCAGGCATCACCATTCTTCTTCGTCCCAAAGAAAGACAGTACCCTTCACCCATGTCAGGACTATCGATACCTCAATGAGTTCACCATCCGGAATGCCTACCCTCTTCCTCTTATCTCTGACCTCATCGATGACATGAAGGAGTCCACCATCTTCACCAAACTGGACATTCGATGGGGATATAACAACATTCGACTTCGAGAGGAAGATCAATGGAAGGCTGCCTTCATCACTCCCTGTCATATCCCAGACTTTCGCCAAGTCCAACTCCGGGTCCAACTCCATTCATCCTCCGGATCGTCCTCCTTGAGAGCGCGGTAACTCTCCATCGGACTTTCGTGGCTTCAACCTGTTTTCCCTTTTTGTATATCTGATTTCCTTTTACTACTTAGTCCTTTCCATTTAGGTTCTGTACACCGCCTGTCTCACCTGTCACCGGTGCGCAGCTCCGTCGTATGTTTCAGCTATTCTCCGTTCTCGCGTACCTATGAACCTGTACACCCTTTGACATGTCCGCAGTCGATGGCGATGACTCCGCTAGCGATTGCTGTACACCCTGTAGTATATAAGACTCCGTACATACACTGTGGTACTTTAGTTTGATATCGATTTAATCGCCCTCCGGTCAGTTCCGACCACCCTCCAACCCATCTCCGACTCTCCGACCTCCGAGGACGTGAGTACAAGGGAG
>JBBPTT010000332.1:0-28689 GCA_038094175.1 Boletellus aff. lepidospora
CCCCCCAGCGCACCGTCCCCCCCCCTCCCAGCCCTCCCCCCCCCTCCTCGCCGTCCCCGCCGCCTTTGCCCTCTCCGCCGTCTCCCCTGCGATGACGCTCCCCACCCCCGTCTCCGCCGTCGATCCCGCCTCCGTCACCCTGGTCAGTTCCGCCCCCGAAGTGTCCTTTCCCCCCCTCGGTGGCGCCCCCCTGCCCTCGGCACAGGATCCCACCTTTTCGTTTTCCTCCCCGGACCTCGTCGATCTCAATCTGGACCCCAAAGACGGCTCTCCAGACACCCCCAGCGACCCAAATCTCATGGTCGTCGGCGACATGTTGAAGAAGTGAGTACCGCATGGAACGCTATCCCCGATAAGAGCACTCGCTCAGATTGCCGTGCCACCTAGCATTGCCCAGACGGCCCAGTCAGCGAGCGCTGCCTGTTCGCTGGGCCAGGGCCTGGAGGCGAATGCTTGTATCGACGAGCTCAAGAAGACCATCGCCATGGTGTCAGACCTCATCGCCGCCACCCAGATAACAGACCCGTCCCCGAGCCCGAGGAGACCCTCCCCTCAGCAGTTTTCGACCATCTCCGGCTCCCAAATATTTGGCTCCGCCGCTGGGGCTCCCCCCCCAATCCGCCTCCCGGTGGTCACCGCCGTACAGGATACCGGACACTCCCTCTCGCATGTTTCTTCCGGCCGCGCCGACTTGAACACTGTGGACCTACAAAGTTTATCAGATACCCCCGACTCGTCTCGTAAACGTTGTGCGTCGTCCATGGCAGGTAATCGCGTCATCAAGGCTCTGAAAATGGAACCCCAGGAAGACACTCTTCACATCCTCTCTCAGCCAACGACGTCTGTTCCGCGCCCAGCAAGTTCCGCCGGTCTGTCGCACAGCGCTTTCAGGGAACCCTCTCACCGTCCGACGACGCCGTCTCTGCCGGGGATGGGTTTCTCCATCCCGGCCGCCTCAGCATCTGCGACCTCGGCCGACTTCATTTCCTCCTCTTCGTTGCCTACAACCGGCGTTCTCCCAGGTCATTTCCCCCCTCCGGTTCGAACTTCGTGGTCAGATGGAACTACGACCATACCGCCAAGGACTCATCAACACTCGCTCTCGGGAAGCTCCCTCGCAACCGGCATTAGTTTCCATTCTATACCCAACGCAAGCACAGGTCTATCCTCTTTGCCATTCTCGTCCACCGGAACATTTGCTACCGCATCTTCTCAGCCACGTCCGATCACAGTAGGAGGGGCGGGCATCAGCCCGCCAATTGGCCGAGTATCTCGATCAGGTTCATTTACAAATAACAACCCGTTTGCTTTTGGTCTACCTGAAGTATCCTCCGTCAATGGGGCGCTCGATTTTCTTCAGCCATCCCTATCTAAACTGCCCGCAAAGCAGATCGCCCACAGCCCTACATCATCCCAGGAAGGGGAAAACGATATCGACTCGGACGGTGGGGATTACTCACAGTCACAGAGCCCCGAGTCATTATCCGGAAGTAACTCGAAAATGTCTGTTCACGGCCAGGCGTCCCGACCTGTCACTACCCATAACAACCGTTCGAGCGTGTTGCTAACGCGAACATCTACGGAGAATCTGACTACCCCAAATCACGCAAATGAGGTGCCACAGGAGTACCGTGCGGAAGTAGATCGTATCTTTTTCGAATTTTTGAACAGCGTTTGCTCCAACCGTAAGCATCTACACCCATCGTTCTCCGGTTGACCCACCACGTTTGCAGTGGAAGCAACAGACGCTAAAGGGGAACCAATACACCAGACCTTGATGGCAAAGAAGATGCAGCGCCTAGATGAATCGCCCGACTTCCGCCCATTCAAATTCCGGATACAAGCATTCACCAACGCATTCCTGGAAGAGGCAAGTGTCTCAAATCGTTTGAACGAATACTTCATTGATAGTGGTCCTGCAGCTTGCCCGGCAAGGTTATCCGGAAGATAAAATTCCCATGAAGAAGGTTAACCTATCGCTAATATTACCTTGAATTAACACCTACCATGAGATCCCGCAGATTCGAACCTATCTTTGGAACCAGCCGTATATTTCCCGTTTCAACGAAGAAGGGAAGAAGACCAAGTCGAAAGGTAACCACATCTGGAACATCGATGCAAGGAAGCATCCAGACGGCGGATGGACGTTCCGACCCTTCCACAGGCGCGTCGCCGGATCGCCACCAAGCGTAGCATACGTGGGGCTACGATGGAGTTGGGCACCTCGTATCTGGGATCCACAAGCACCACGGACGAACCTCCAAGTCACATACAGTTCACCCTCTCTTCCCTCATGGCTGTCATGGGAAGATGACGTTTTACAAGGAACACCACCACCCGACGCAGAAAGCTGTGAGATTACGGTGGTGGCCAGAGTGGGTTTCCATTCGCGCACGTTGTCACTTCCTGACGTTACTTGTAGTACATGCAGGATGGCATCGACGAACAGCTCATACAGTGTTTCCATCTGAGCGTTGCCCCGGTCTCCACTCTTGATGGTTCTTCCACTCCAAGACGAAGCTCCATGAATGGTGACGTTTACAAGGCCAGGCGCATGTCCAGCGACATGAGCGCCCCCCAGTCGACACCACCTAGGTCGGTCTGCACTGACAGTCCCGCCCCATCGTCCGAATGACATCTCCCTAGATTGAGATCGGCGACGACGTCATCCATTGCTCCGCCAGTTCCGAGCCATGATGCTCAGGTCATGCAGGTGCTGACGACAGCCGCTCAACGAGTCGCTCAGGAAGCTCAGTCTCAAGTCATCGCGTCAACGGCGATCAACGCGCATGTTCCAGAACTACAAGCCCTCGCGAAGCAACAGCATGTCCTCACGGTCACTGCGCAGGCGTTTGACCAAGAGGTGTCTGGTCAGCGGTCGGAAACACCACTCCAAACAAACGTCTTGGCGGTGGCTGCTCAACAGGTCGTACTACAAGCGGCTCGGCAGGTAGCCGCCGACCGCTCCGCTGCCGTGGCAAGCCAGATATCCGCCGGCTTACCGCCACCGCCGTCCGCAGCGACACAAGTCACTGTGAACGAGGTGTCTGCGGCGACACAGTCTGCCGTGGCGCAAGCCGTCGAGATCACAGGCCCTTTATCCAGCGAAGTGGATGTATTGATAACGGCTAGTTCACTTTTACAGCAACAGACTCGCGCTCCTCTAAGTCCCCCTGTGCCTGTGCTTGAAGCAACGCAACCGAGTGTGCCTGCAGACACTGTACGACCTCGTTCAACAAGCATCGTTGCCGCAATATCACACCCTTTGAACCTAGCCAGCCAGACGAGTACCATCGTTCCCTATGCCCCCGCCGTCCCTTCACATGGCTTCAATTGAATTGACTCGCGTCGCATGGTGTCATGTTTGTTTGTTTGTTTGCTTGCTACCATCTGGGTTTCTTCTTTTGGTGTTTTTCCTCATCGATCATAGAGAATTACTGCATCCCGTTTCAATCATCCTTTGCTAGCCGTTTTAAAGGGGGAAAAAATCACGTCGATTAAAGCATTATCTGTACTCATACGAGATACCAAGGACAACGACACTCTCAAGTCGCACCCACCCTCTGTCCACACATGTCACAAAAGTGATTGCCTAGCGGGTTTTCAAACGTACAAGCCGGACAGGGCTTGGCGGATTCGTGCCCTTCGCCTTCGGAGCTTGTGCCAGTGTCAGCAGAGAGGCTTGCGTAAGACGATGACGCCGCCAACAAGGTTCCGCAGAAACCCTTTTCCTCCTTTCGTCGTTTGCTCGCACGGTTATCCGGACTGTTCGAGAGGTTGTCTTCGTTCTCTGCTTCCTCTCGGAGGTCCAGGGCGTCGTTCATCAAGATGCCCAGGGACTCGACCGTGACTGCGTTGTCCTGCAATTCCTGACCCTTGTAGAACAGTCTCTGACAGATCGTTGGGATCTTGAACGATTCGTGCAGCTGACCCAGAAGAAAAAACACAAAACGTCATCAGGATCGATCGGTCAACGACGAGGGCGAAACGAGATAGACCTGAACTTTGATGTCCTTGACGGTCGTCGACTTGGATACGCTCAGCCGCATGTTCTCTCGCCTGTCCCTGCCCTGACGGATGCGTTTAGACTGCCTCGTTCCAGCGGTCGTCCGCGGTCCAGGCTCTTGTTTCATCTGAGGGCTGCCGCGTTGTACACCCTCGTCGTGTTCACCGCCAGCAACAGGTTTCGAACTCAAGAATCGCACGGTGATGTCGGTGAGGTTATAATCCCGGCGTCTAAGCCAAGAGAATGGAACGTGCTGTCAGAAAACAACATAAATGGTGTAATGGTTTAATTGCGCCAACGTACCGTTTCAGACGACAGTCGTGACAGATGGGCGTGTCGTGCACGAATTTCGTATCGAGTATCCCCAAGGAGTCTTCCACGAGTCTCTTTTCGACGGCGACCGTAGGACCGCAGCTGTACCTATCACGGCTTCAGGGTCAGGAGAGAGCGACGGAGCAGGACCGAAATTCACAGTTCCTGCAGGACGAGCCATTCGCGCATTTGGATGAGTGCCACATCGCTGTCCCAGTCGTTTGGTGCGTTGGGGTCGAATATCAGCTGGTCGTGCTGGCAAAGGAGCGGTGAGGTGTCGACCCTTCTCGGCCGGGGAATTTCGGCCGGTCGGCCCAGCCACTTGCGCCACATCCGGACGAAATCGGCCGGTAAGACGGCACACGGGACGTTGTCGAGCAAGAGGGTGTTTCCTATCAGCGCGTTGTCGTGCATGTGTCGCAATCGTGCCTGCAGGACGGAGTCGACGATGCGCTCTCGAAAGATGTGCCACGTCTGCTCACTCACCTTCTCATCCTCTGCCCTTTTGCGCAACTCGCGCTTGTCCTCCTTTGAGCTGTGAATCTCAGCCTCGCAGATCGCACAGGGCTCCTCATTGGTCGATAGCGGCGTCCATTCTGGGAACAACTTCTTGAGAATCTCGCAAGCCTGGCCGGAAACAAAAATTTGTCAATCGTCGCGTCCTTGCTATTTCAAGGGATTGCGCCACTCGCCTGAACAGATATGCTTCGACGGGCGGTCGACACGAGCGATAACCGGTCATGTTCGCAACGCACATGTCCACGAAACTCTGCAGAATCGGGGGAGGGATCGCTATGCAGCGGAACGTGCATCCTTGGCTTCTGAACTCGCCAGCCTACGAGTCCCATGCGGGAGCGTGAATGTTGTTGCCATGAATGGCATAAGCGGATGGCGACAAGAATGGGTGGGAATACCTTTCAGCCAGGCCTTGGAAATCCAGCATCCAGACTCCCCTTGTTGCACCTCACATATCTCATCGAACTGAGCGACTAGTCGAGGATGCTCGATCTGGTAGAGCCGCTCTGCGGAAATGGGGTTGAGCTGGCACCGTTGCAATATCGCTACGCAACTCGCCTGTAAATGACTCTCTAACGCAGATTTCACAGACTTCGTTTGGACTGTGCACAGGACCAATATCCTCACGGAGACTCAGCTGCTCGTATGCTTTCTGGATTGGAGGATCCTGAGTAAATCTACAAGTAACATGGACCATGGCTTACCCTCGACACGCGCTTCATGTTACTGGCTTTTTGTGGAGACAGCTTGCCGTGACAGCACAGAATGTCGGGCATAGATATAATTTCAATTTCATCATCTTTCGAAACAGACTGGGAGCTCGATTCATGCTCCTTGGACTTTGCGAACGGCTTTGCAAGCCAGTTCTCGAGCGCTTGTCTACTGACCACCACGGCGTCCTACGAACAACAAATCGGGAAAACCAGTTAGATGACGCATCTCCGTGGACAACCTACACACCTCCTCAGTGGATGCAACATGCCAATGCGTATATACGCTCCGCATCCATTCTCTCAATTCCGCGAACCGTTCCTTGACTTCCTTTTCCCTGATTTGAGATAGTTTCATCTCCATACCGGTGTGTGAAATTAAAATCTGAGGGACTGACCTGCGAGAGTGGAGTTCGCAGGCTTCGTCGTGCCTTGCATTGAGCATTTTGACCACGTCTTTGGCACGTTGGGGTGGAACGAGAATAGTTGGGCCCGATGCATTTGGGGACTCGACGCAGGGCCCAGATGCGCCATTAATAAAAGCGAAAGATTTGGGGTCCAGGGTGCTCTTGGCGAGATTTGGGGCAGGCGCATGGCTGACGTTTGACGGTCCTTTTTCCTTCCGTGCGTAGATAAGCATATAGGCATCCCTTGACGAGAAGACGTCGCTATTTCGACAAAATCAAATGGGTGTGTGCATGATACGCCACCGGTTTTATATGCATTACACACCTTTCTGGAGCCTTACTAGGCAAGGAAACCTTAGCTTCCGCGGGGACCGGCAATCTGAAAGATATGGGACACAAGCATGATGAAATGGAAGATTTGATAATGAGAAATCCATCACATACGCAGCAATTTCATCCTCACTATCGTCGATCCTTCGCTTCTTCGCGGAACGGACGCGGGGTTGACCGGCATTCCTGATGTTGGAAAAAAATGGGAGGAGCTATGGAATATACTTGAGAGAGACGCACTTCTTGTTAGTCCCAGCGTCATTCACTGCGTCCACCACTTCTTTCCCAGCATATCGTTTCTCCCCAAGGAAATCGATTTGCGTCACAACCTCGTCGTCGAACTGGAACCATACCTTCGAGCTGGATATCGATAGATCAGCAAATACGTGAGATAGATGGTTGAACGCACGTAGTATCCAGAACCTGAGCCACGTAATGTCCATGGTAAGCACTCGGACCTTTGTGCAACAGCACCCCTCTCAACTCGTAGATGTTCCCTGTACTCTCTTCTCCATCGACACCATTCACGTTCGTGCCAGCTTTGACAAACTTGGTCATATCTAGGATCATGGGGAATAGTAAACCTTGCTTGGATTTCTTCCTCTCCATTGAGTCGAAATCGTAAACAAAACGAAGGAGAGAGAAATGGAGAACCGGAGGAAGAGAACGTAGTTCGGTATAACGAGTCGCGTCCTGAAGCGAAGTGCAGTTTGAGCAGGAATATCTGGCAGTGTTAAAGTGTTATGAGACCCTATCGTACAAGCAACAAGAAATCCTACTTGTTGTCGCCCGTAAGTTTCTCATCTTGTAAGAGGGCGGCTATGCGATCTTCAAGTCTTGCATTGTTCTAATTTGATATTAGGTCAATCGACCGTGCGAAGGAAAATACTATCACTTCTATATTGATCTCGAGTTCCAGAAAATTGGATGAACGCTCTGATTTGCTACGGCAGTTATGACAGAGCGTTCCATACACTAACTCCCCTTGGAACTGTCACAAGCGTAAGTGGAATGGTAGTGACGGAAACAGGTACACTCGCTTGGCTGGATATGAGTGTCCGGAGGGACGGGGTAAGCTGCTTTTGGAATTCGCTGTCGAGATGGGACATGAAGAGTTTTGAGAATCTGCCGAGAGGGTTGTTTAGTGAGACACAACTGTCTTCCAGAGGAGAACCGACTCTTGCGCATCCTGTTGCTCGGACGTAGACAGTTTGAGGCTCTCTGCAAACTTGACTGGATTGTACACCCCCTGGGTGCACTCCTGAAGAGCCGCAAACGTCACTTGAAGCTGGAATACGGGAGAGTCCTGAGGTCCTGTTAATCAAGTTCGTATTTAAGGCTCCAGCAAGAGGAAACAAACCTCGAAACTGTTCTCAGTATCGTGAGATGGTTGACATTGGTAGACACCACGTCGAAACGCAAGATCGCGGAACCAAACCTCCAAACTTTTGTGAGGAGCGATGCAGGGGCAATGACCGAAGACACACACTTGAAGAAAAGCGTTTGCATAACAGGTTGCGCCAAGGTTCTGTACAATAAGGTCGTATATTAACCGTATGGAATCATGGGCAAGGAGGCCATGGCTTACCTTCAAACCGACAGGCAACTCTGGGTCACGAGAGCTGAGGATCGGGTTGGGACCCAGATCCGACGCCTTGATAAATGATTGTCTAGCAGTTACTGAGAAAACCACACGTCCAAAATTTACTGTGAACCCTATAAACGCGTCCCCTGGGGTACGCCTTACCTTCGTCTTCCCACTGATCTTGACCAACGTAGTTTAAGCAGTTGGGGTTGTTCTTGCACGATTTCTTGTTACAAGGGGATGGTTCGTCATCAGAGACGACGATGACATCGTTCTCAAGTTCACCATTGGCAACCTTGGTCTGGATTTCCTCAGCAGGTGGAGGGGTAGACTTTGGGTGCCTTGGCGCGTGCCTACTGCCGCAGAAAGGGTTCTTGTTGCGTTTGGACAGTCCGCATGTCATGAGACGGTGCTCGAGGGTGATCTGGGAAGGGTCCGAGACCTCTGTGTCGACCCACCCCCAAGCAGACGACTCGGCCGCTGCGGGCTTTGCACGTTTGAGGTGCTCGCCAGCAGCAAGACCCACGGGTGCGGGAGAGGCCCTGCGTTTGCGCTTCTGTGGCATGGGAGGGTTGAACACAGTCCGGGGATAGTGTTGGATGTGAGCCAAAAAGTTGGAAAGAGAAAGACGATGCGGAGGGGGTCATCAGGCGTACGATCGCCTCCCGAATTCCGACTGCTTGCCAGCACTCGCCGAGCTTTCCAACTTGCACTAGCTCACTCAGGACCACGACCATGGACAGAATATGGACACTGTTCAGAAGGACACAAAACCCAAACGTGGTTCGACTTCAGCGACGCAAGCGTGTCACAGGCCTCATCTATCGCAACCTTTCAAAAATCACGTTCGTTTGCGTTCACTCTCCTCCGCGGAGTGTTCATGAGTTATTTTCGCTTAGGACCGTCTTGCTTGCAGCTGGTTACCTATGGATGGCTTTCATCCCCGTTCTACCACTCTCTCAGGGGGTTTACATTGATGAAAATGCCTTGCAGCCAGCTCAGGTGCGTCTCGGGCATTAAGCAAAAGCAGCTACGTGCCCTGAGTCCAAGTACAGGTCAACACCAACTGGAATTGGCAGAACGTGCACCAGGCGGATTTGTACCTCCACCATCTAGAGGGTCTTCGTGATAGAAATGCTACGAGTGAGCAGTGAGACCACCAGTCCATATCGTTAATTACTGTGGTGCACTGACGTACAGGATAGGAGAGCCAGGTTTCTTCGTGATGAATTCGCAAAGCTTGGCCTCGCCGCGTCGACTCAAAATTATACGTTCGTGACACCCTCCAGGGTGTGTACTTGTCTGTTGGCCTTGGTACCCGGCATCTTAGACATGTGTTGTCCGCAGAACGTTTCTGGTGTCAATGCATATGCCCTTATAAACTCACCTCGAACTTCGGGCTCTGAGGCTATCGTCATTAGCGCGTCTTGGAACAGCGAAATCGGCGAGGAATCATACAATCTGCGAGGTATCGCGATTGTCATTGCGTTCGCTGGTTTTCTGAAGAGTACATCCATTCCATTTTTTTCGCGCAGCTATTTAATTCTCACTAGACTATTCGCTCTGGGCAAAGGATATCATCTTTGTGATAGGTGATAATTACCTTGATGGCACACACGCCTGGTTGAATGCGTACCATGGCACGATACCACAAAGTCAGATCTAGTTTTCTCGGTATTACTTCGCTCACATCGATCATCCAGATCTCGACACTGATCTCCTCGAACTTACATCTGGCGTCATCTGGAACGCGTTCAATATTGATTACAGTAGTCACTCATTTTCTCACCTTGGCGTGTTTTTTGGTTGGTCTCTACTGGCGCCCATGCTCGAGGGCTGATTCAATACCTCTCAAACCACAGAAGGTCTCAACGGCCGCCTCCCTAATCAAGACCTGATCAATTCGTTACGTCTTATTTCGCATTACACAGGCGGCGTCCCCCTCGTTCTTTATGACCATCTCGAAATGCACGACGCACCGGAGAGAAACCTCCTAGCAAATACACCTGAGTTCATGAAACGCAGTCCGCACCTTCGGGACTTCGAATACCGAGCAAGAAATGTAAAAAGACACGTTAGTTATCAAGCAAGGGGAAGACCGAGCGGGGCTCATGGTTTGTTTCACCGGTACGTTTCCAACAGCATCAGATCTGGATTCGTACGATTGCAGCGTCCACCGCAGATTCCGGATCGATGCAATTACTCTGTATGCCGTTCCAGCTAACGGTCCCCACGGGTTCTTAGCTCTTGGCAGGTTTGTTCTCCTCGATATTGTAGTTTCTAGGTGATCATAGTTGTCAGGATAATCGAGTCGACTCTTCGCACGTCGAATAACCTTCTGGAGCGCCTCCATGCTTCTTTCTTCTTTTACCTTCTTACGACTCCGGGAACGTTCATGAAGATCGGAACTTTCCTCCCGAGCGCCGTGCTGGTCGGGGTTGCGATGATATTCTGGGGGCTAGGACAATGGGTAAGGGCAGGCTGGGCGCAGGACTCATCCGATGGTTTGCAGCAAAAAAGTCAGGAAAATGATGGCAAGGCTGCAAACGTCGTGAACGCGGCTGTTTCGACAACTTCGGTACAACCAGCGTGGCGACCGAGACGAAGGCCCGTGTTACCTGCGATTGTCACCATCCTTGCTACGCACACCATCGGACTACTGGCGTTTGCGCTAATCAATACCACATGGTTCCTCCAGAACCAAGCTGTATGTTCAGAGTCTATATTCCTGTTCCTTCCTCACCTCGGCATTGTGTCGTCTAGGTCTCTTCGTGGATTCTCTTTCTGGCGCTTGGTCTCATTCCCCGCGGCCTGCTTCTATTCATACCGTCTCACCCACCCTTATCAGCACCATTCTCGATGCTCCTGCAGTCCTTCAACCTTTGTCTGGCATCGACAGTCATTTCCATAACGTCCCTCCTCAACTTTTCCCTTGCCGCAACGCTCGCCGTCACCCTCGGCATTCCGCTTATCTGCAGTCGTTTCTTTTCCCGACCCTCCCAAACTTCCACTTCACTCTCCCCCAAGCCCACCCGGTTAATAGTCTATGCAGCGTACTGGCTGCACGCCTGGGGTTGGCTCCTTCTTCCAAAAGAAGTCGAGAGAGCGACGTGGAACTGGCAAGTGTTGGGAGTGTGGTTTGCGCCGTTTGTTTGCATTGTGTACGCCCCACTCGTGGTGCAGGCTGGGGTCGTTGGAATGTCTCAATCATAGACCCAAGATAGATTTATGTTCCTCGTGGTTAAGTTTGATTTTAGTGCAACCATCCAGCGACCGGAGATCACCAAGCTTGTCGTATATGTACCGTGTATGGTTGGACTTAACCGATGTCCATAGCGTTTGGATCTTCAGATCCAAATAGGTCGGCACCCTCTTGGACAGCGTTATCCCCAGCCTCCACCTCATCGAGTGCACCGACTTCAGCATCTGTGTCAGGGTCCTCAATGGCGATGCCCTCTTTCTTTCGCCGTTGTCTCTCCTTCATTTCGTCTCTTTGCGCTCGTTTCATCTCCAGATCAGCCGAGAGCTTCTTGAGCGCGTCTTCAAACCGTTTCTGGGATTGATTTCTTAGTGTATTCCGTGTAGGCAAACAAGCAAAGCATACCTTAATGAGCGGGTTTGCAGAGATGGCGACTTCGTGCTCCTTCTTCGCTACAGCAATCTCCAAGTCTCTTATCTCCTCATTCAACAACTTCCTTCCCTGAGCATCCTCATCGTCTTCGTCTTCATCACTCTCGTCCTCATCTTCGTCTTCGTCATCTTCGTCATCTTCCTCTCCATCGCCTCCTCCCTCTTCATCACCTAATGCAAGGTCCAGTTCTGCAGCGAGTTCTTCGTCGATATCACCCTCTGGTTCAGCGTCGTCTGCCTCATCTTCTTCAGCGTCTTCATCCGCCGCGTCAGGTCCCAAGGTCGCCAGATCGCCCCCCTCCGAACCTTGAGGGCCGGGTGTAGGCGCCTCGAGCGGTTCTTCACGCTCGATGAATTCAGAGTCTGAGAGATCTGGGTTGACGTTATCGAGCACCTCTGCGACGAAGATGGTGAGCCAACCTGGGGGGAATGGCACCACGCTCTCAGCTTACCATACTTGACTTCTGTTGCAAGATTGTCCGCCGCCAGCAACCGCTCCACTTCCTCCTCCACGCTTTCTATCGTCTACAGTGCGTGGCATAAGTGGAGTGGAAAGAATGCGACCATGCTCTGCACGAACCCGCCTGTTCACTCGTTTCCGGAACCGTCGCTTGCGCACGTGGTGCAAGGGAGGAGTGATACCATGCGGCCAGATGAACTCGTCGATATTCACGTTTCGGTTTGCCGTGACCGCCTCTTCGTTCTGTATGCGGTCGCCAACCACCAACATCTGTGTTTTCAAGTTTTCTAGAACCTTATCGCACGTAGCACGCACGGCGAAAGACACACACACCTGACATATGTCCGCCACTTTGAACATTTGTTTATTGTCGAGCGTCTTCTGCGATTCGATAATGCACGGCAGGTCGACCAGCTTGAAGGAATAGAGTGAACTGCCGATGTGCAGGATGCCTCGCCGCGAGTCTATCGTCTGGTCGGCTTCGACGACGCAAAACGCGTCCAACAACCGATCGGCGTACCTTTGAACTTGAACCAGACGTCGTTGCCGATCTCCCTCACCTGAATCATCTTGCGCAACCGCTCGCAGTCCTCCCCGGGTGGCATGCGGATGATGAATTGCTCCTCGAAGGTCAGGTCCTCGTCGTCCGAGTCGAGCTCTCGGTCGTAAGGACCCAAGAAGGACATGCCCGGAGCTTGCGCCGCCGCTCGCTCGCTCAGCTTGAGCTTGAGCTTGGGGTGGGGCTTCCCGAGTTTTCCAGAGGAGGAACGCGTCGCGCGCTCGGGGGCCTCTGGAGAGCTGCGGAGGCGGAGGGTCGTGGCCATGGCCTGTTCTGCGGCTGCTCGGAGTGGGCGTGAGCGCTGAGTCTGAGGTTGGGTTGGTGGCGGTGGGCGGTTTACGCCATTAACAGCCGACGAGGGACCGGCGTGGTGCCCCCCGACGTCGTCCACGACGATGAGGTCGTCATCGACCATCGCGAGCTCGTCGTGCGAGCGCGTCGTCTTCCGGATATGGGTGGTGGGCGTGACACGTGTCACAACGAATAACTGTGGCATTGCTAGAGATCAACGCGACGGTGCTACTCCTCCTCGTCCTCGTCAGCGAGCGCCCCAGGTCCACCCCCAGGCTCTCCTTGCTCAGCTTCGTCGCCGTCCTCCACGTCCTCCTTAGAGACGTCTCCGGCGAGGAAATACGTGCAGTAATAGGCAACCGCCGTCGCCGCCGTCGCCAGTGCGAAAAGCAGCGTGTGTCTTCTGTGTTGGATGTCCGCAAGGTCGGTCTGGGTCCGGACATCACGACCCCAGAGTGGACGAGGAACGAGGGAGCTCAGGAAGGATCCTGGTGGTGTGAAATGATCGTAAGGCGGCGCTCGTGCCACTTCAGCTTGTATGTGTCTCGCATGTTCAACTAGACCTGGATAGGTCTCGAGTAGTTGTACCTGAAGAACTGCATCGGGGAACGGAGGTTCAGCCACTAGAAGAATGTGTGCAGCCAAATACACGTCGAGGCTCGTCGGACTATGGGCAGACATCGCGACTATCAAAAGTCTGCAAAGAACAAAGTGAAAGTAACTTGCCGCTCTCCGAAAAAGAACCGCTTTTTGTCCAAGTAATTTGCATGCACAGTGAGGGATGTCTTTACTTTATCTAAAATCTAGACAGACGATCAGTGACAGCCATTGACCTCGCTAGCCGCCTACCTTTTCCCTCTCAAAAGCACGCGCCAACGTAGCCTTGTAGTCTCGTTGCTTCTTCTCACCCTTGTCAAAAAAACCTTTTTGCTCCTCGTCGACGCTAGGCGAACTCCAAAGCCCCGCGGCCTCCAAACGAGGTCGGTAGGCTTCTCTTATTCGACGAGCCACGTAATATTTCAGCGGCACGGGCATCTCACTTGCGAGTGCCGGGTTAGTTAACCCCCAGAAATTGGCTTCGCTCCCGTAGAACAAATGTGACTGCACGTTCAGCCGAGGCATGACAAGACATTGGCGAAATCAAGACTCACGACAATGTCAGATATGTACCCTTCGACGTGTGCGTACAGCGCAACCTTTTCGGCCCTTTGCAAGTTAGTCAGAGACGCGTCGAGGTCGGTTACTCCCGACGCGCTGGACGACTTGGCGAGGGACGAGACAAAGGCCACTATGGACGGGAAAGTAGAGACTGTGGTGTGTGCATGGGTCAAAAAAGGGAGCTGGCCTGTGCATATGGATCAATATTGGTGGGCCAAGCAAGAGGGGACGCTTACCGTTGGGAGATTGGTCGGGGTTGGTGCAGGGTGCTACCTTGAATTTACCTGGAATGGTCAGCTGGAGGTACATGACGGCCGCGAGACATGTCGGGTCGAGCGACTGCAGATTCCACTTTGGAGGCCATACGTGGAGAACGTACGCTGTCTCGGACATGGGCCGATTCGGAGAGCCGTGTCACAACACAACAACAAACACAGCTCAGTTCCACTCCCTGAAGTTCTATCTTTCACCTTCGTGTCGGTGAGCATCGATCTTCGACCGAGACACAAATTGGATAGCGATCACAAGCAAACACGGCGTATGGTCGACAGGTCGACAAGCAAACTCGACGGCGGGGATTGATGCCCACTCACTCCGCTGCGCACACTGCGAAACTCATCCACCTTCGTGTTCTGGTCACATTTTCATCGCGCTGGGCCCTACAGTTGGACACAGGCCAAAGTCCCCTTCGCCTGGATAGGGAGCGCGGTACCTCGGAGGTTGGACTCTGACCGTTCGGCCGTCGACTACACGCTGGGTCAGGACACTCTGACCGCCGAACACGGAAATACAGCGTCAATTAGCATTCGGTCGTGAACAGGGCTCGCAGATGCTATGCGATGGAACGTTAACCACGCGACGGTTTGCTGAGCAGGTCCTTTGGACTGTTGGCGGTATATGCAACACGTCTTCCATGGGCATGATGCCCAGGGAGGACAGGAAGTCTGAAACGCTAGTTGGGAGACTTGCGCTGCCGCGTAGCCGCAGATACACCTCGAGGCTTGTATCAGGACGGCAAACGTGACGTGGGACCGGTTACCTGACCCGTCATGCGCCTTCACCGGCACCCTCTGTGTGCATGGGTACTGTCCATAAGTCTTCCTCTCCCTGCCATAACTTGAGGGAGACTTATTCATTGAATTGTTTGGGTCATGGGAACACGACACTCCTGATGCAGTGGCGTAACACATTACTCTGCAACCTGGAGGACCCTATAATGTATTTACCAGTTTCCCGCCTTCCATAGCAACAAGCCTTATGCTGGGCGTGATTGTCCCAAAGTCTCGATTGACATGCGTTCCGGATGTCGCTATAACGCATTCAGGACAGACTCATATAGGAAGATTCCACCTCGCATGTGTTGGTCTGCCCGTAAATACAGAAGGACGTTCGGTTTCGTAACCTGTCTTGACACCTTTTCAGCCTGTTTCACCGTAACCGTTCAAGAATCAACCGAATACACGAAACCATCTAGAGAGATGAAACCACAGGAACGTATCCGGGACCCCTCGTCCCTCCAATGAACCGATTAACTCTGGCACGATGATTAGACCACGTTCCATTGCTCATCAGCAGACCCACCTTTCCCGTTTGGCATGGTATCCGACACGAAACGTGTCTGTCTACTGACACCAGGTATTCAGGGAGGAGACTGCTCACGTGGAAAGGCTACGGTATGTGAGCATCAGAACAGCTGGCTGAAGTCTCCGATCGCGAAGACGGTGGAGCGAGTGTTTTCAAAGGATCCGAGGTTGGGTGTACAGAAGCAGATCTCCGAGTGGGCGAGGGCGGAGAGCAGAGACTCGGAGATCGTTATTTGTGATCACGTGACATACGGTGCAACTACCAAATACAGCAAAAGTTCTCCTGTCACTGTCCATGTCATGTCACGCGTGCTGTTCCACGCCAACGCGACGCGTCTCCTCGCACCACGCGTTGCACGCCTCCCAATGCCTCCGAAACGAAAACTCGCTGGAAAACGCGACGACGCGGAAAACTCGTCGGATGCCGAGGGTGCCTCTCAATCACAGTCGCGCACAAAGCGGGCAAAGCAAACTGCGACCGCCGACGACGCCAAATTTGCACCCAATGGGCAGCCCACCAACAAGGTACTACCCGCCAACATCAGCTTTCCCCCCCGTGCTGCAGGCACCCTGCGTTTTGCGGCGTGGAACGTGTGTGGACTTGCTGCAGCACAGAGAAAGGTATGCTTTTCCCTAGGCGTGGTCGAGGAGGTCCTTGAAAAGAGGAAACGCGTGCAGGGGTTCAAACACTACGTGGAGGCGGAAGATCCCGACATTCTCGTATTGACGGAGACAAAGGTGAGCAATGCGGATGCTCCCTTTTTTGCAGATTTCTGACGCGTCCCAGGTGAACAATGAACCGGTCGACCCCGTCATCAGCACCCGCTTTCCATACCGCACTTGGGCTATTTCTGGAAAGAAGACGTATGGTGCGTCCAAAACTCGCGTGATCGACTCGGTCGTCTCAACCTTGTAGGCGGGACTGCGGTGCTTTCGAAAATCAAGCCAATTTCAGTCACGAAGGTCTTGCCAGGGCATCCGGATCCTGACCAGGTCAAGGGGCGCCTTGTGACACTCGAGTTTGAAGAGTGCTATGTCATCTCCACGTATGTGACGAACGCAGGCCAAAACCTCAAGGTACCCGTGTTCGTCCTTTTCATTGCATTTTCTGACGAGCAACGAATCAGACGCTCAAAGAAAAGAATCTGTGGAATGAACACTTCACCGCCTACATGCGTGAGCTAGACAAAAAGAAGCCTGTCATTTGGGTGGGTGACATGAATGTCGCCCCAACCGCGAAAGGTCCGTGCGTGTGTAATCCTTGTCGATCCTTCTTCACCTGCGCCCTTCAAGATCTCGCAAATCCGAGTACAAACTGGAACAAAACACCTGGCTACACACTGGATGAAACGGAGGCATTTAAGAACATCCTTGATGCTCCCGGTTCACCCAAAGGCACCCCAAAATTCGTCGATGTCTGGAGGGGTAGTCATCCCGACCTCCAACACTACACCTACTTTTCGTATCGCTTCAATTGCCGTATGAAAGGTATAGGTTGGAGATTGGACATGTGTGCGTATTCACCAGAGTCCAAAACCTAATTTACTAATCCTGCTCTGCACGCCAGTCGTATTGAGCGAACGCATAGTAGACAAAGTCAAGGTGTGCGAGATTCGTAGCGAGATATACGGAGCATCCGACCATGTCCCGGTGATCATGGAGATTGACAGTGAAGCTGTAACAGGCAACTAAATATCCAAGGGACTTGCCGGGTGTCATGCAAGGTACTCAATACTCTCCAAATCGTACGTGTCCAGTTTCCTGGGCATGTGCTCTCGCATCCCCCTCACCTTTAAGGCCCTTTCCGCATTGCTGCAGTGACATGAACAGCTATACTCCTGTATATTTTAGACCCCGCTTACCTCGCACTTGAGATCAAACGTTGTGGTGTTTGTGAACGCTCTTCTCTCCCGCAGGATCGTAGCTAGCCTCTTGGCTGCTTCAAGAATAGGGTCGGATGCATCCAACGAAATCTTTGTGCTTGTGTCAACACCAAACCCCACGGCAGCCAGACAAGCTTACGATAGGAAAAATGCTTTGATGCCATTCGTTTGGCGCATCCTCCACGGGAGCCAGAGTGGCAGCGTCATAATGGATGCCGGAATACACAACAATGCACCTGTTCAGCGTTGTCAGTGGACACCATTGTTTCGGGAACGTGCCAACCTGTATCCGGTACCTCCAGCAGGCGAAAACTGGTCGATGCGGCCGGTCTCGACATCAATGGAGGCAATTTCGGTGCTGAAGTGATTGGCAAGTACGCCGAGCTCGATGGCGCCTCCCCACGTTGAGGACTTCAAGATGGTTGAGATGTACTTGTCGCGCGGAGCGCTGCCTCTTGCCAGTGAGAACGTTCACCTTCCACTGGAGAGCGCAACGTACCCTAGAATCGCTTCGCTATAGGTTGTCGTGTCTCCCCGAATGCCATCGGCGACAACTGTCGTGCATTGTCATGTCCAACCACTCTGGGGAAGTATTTGGGCTAGTCACTTACTTTGCCGCATCTTTTGCGCTTTCGCGATGTCCTGCTCAAAGATGAGCGCTATCGACGAGAAGAGACAAGAGTTGTCGTCGGGCACGACCTGGTTCAAAAAGACGTTACATTGGAGAGCGACCAGAAACTAATTCCAATGTACCCTGTGCACGAGCACGCCCGAGCTCGTCGGTACGCTGGCTGGGCCAGTGGGCCGTGGAGCGGCAGTTTGGGGAACGGGTGCTGGCGGTCGCGATGCGGGCGTCGGCGCAGGCGGGCTAGTCGTTGTGGGACTGGGTGCCGTCTGGTTCACGATGATCTGCTCGCCCGCTTGAAGTCCCAGGCTCGAGAGCGGCAGTTCTGGCACGAGGGTCAACGTGCGTGGAGGGTACCCCGATCTGACTGAGCGAGAGGACTGTCGGACGCGTGCGCAGCGTGATAACGGGGTGGGAGCTCACTTTCTTGCCGTGAAGGGGGTATCTCGGACAGTGCGAATATCTGTTCTTGGAGATCATGCACGGTGAGCGCGTCGAGGTCGAGGTGGAGGGTCGCGATGCCCTTTGGATGGCGCAGACGGAGCGGGGCCATTCTTCGCTGTGTCGTTGCAGAGCGTAAACCTGCGGGATGTGCACATTTGCCTACACATGCTATAAACAGACCGACCTACGCCGCGACGGCTTGTGCGGACACCTCCTCGTCGGCTGCTAGTGCAGGTACCTGGGTAGGGACCTTGACCTCTGACAACCTGTCCACAACAGTCTGCCCAGCAGCCTCTGCTTTCTCCCTCTCGGCCTCCCTGACGAGCTCGTTCAGCTCGTCCTCCAGCTCCGCGTCGTCGACCTGGTCGCCTGCCTCCGCTGCAGCAATATCTCCTCCAATCTTGATCGCTTCATCAACCTCACGCGCATTCGCGTTCGCAGCCGCCAACGCATCCATCGTCTCATCAATCTTCTCGCGGCGCAGGGACGGGTGGCTGAGAATAGCCTGTAGTGTAGCCGTAGACTTTTCGTACGTTTTCATGATCTGGTCGCCATGAGCGTGCGTCCGGCTGCCCAGTGCAAATGCTATCCCTTACCTCGATATCGCCTGCCGCCGTCTCGACGCTCATCAGGGTTGCTTCCAGATTCTGCAGAGCCCCGAGCCGCTTGGCCAGCACGTCCTCCAAGCTCTTCTTAAAACGAAGGTGCTCGAGTGCGATGGATTTCTGTTGTTGTCGCAGAGCTGTCGAAATGCGCCTTGTGGTGCTGTTCGCGCGTTGAAACAAGACCGTCTGAGAGTAAACCGAGATCGCTCACTCGTCCATTTTCCCATGCAAGCGGTCGACCTGGTCCCGCAGGTTCGCAACGGCGGTCTTGAGCTCGAGAATGCCTCTATCGATGGCAGTCACTTCGCGGTCGCGGTCGTCCATCACGAACTTGACCACCTGACAGCAAGAATCGTCAATGCCTTGCAGCGTTGGGAAGCAGTCGAAAACACGGACGTCCTTGTCGAGCACCAGGACCCTCCTGTCCCTCTCGAGGTATCTCAACAACACTCGGATGTCCGTCTCGCTCAGCGACACCCCAGGAAGGAGTTTGGAGCCAAACGCCCTCCGAAAGGTCGTTACCGTGTAGAGCCTGTCGGCGAGACACAGTCCACCCGAGGACGCATCGACGGCATCGGCGGCCCGCTCGACCAACCTGAGCGCGACATAGTCTCCCTCTATCCTCTTCCACATCTCCGCCTCGCTGTACGCGTCTTCAGACCGGACGATGTCCAGCTGTTCCATCGCCCACCAAAGCGGTTTGCCAACCAGGAAGGAGGCGACCCGGTAGGGCAGCCAACCAGAATCGTACACGCTCTGCTGTGACGTCAAGAACTGTGTCAGGGGGACGAGTGCGCGCGTGCGTTGCAGTTCGGCCTTTACTAGTACGGTTCCATCAGTTCTGACTGAAAGGAGGGGTAAAGGACGCGAAGGACACGGACGATGGTGGACGCGAGGCCGAGTGGTTTCCCAACGCCGTCGTACCGAAGGTTGTCCACGACCGCGCGACGCGCTGTAAACACGAGCTTGTTGCTCTGGCTTTCTGGCTCGGCGTCCTGGGAGCGCGTCTCCCTGGCCTCGTTGGAGTGTTGCCAGCCACGGGAGACGAGTTCTTCGAGCGTCCGTTGCCACCAATCGACATGTGCGTGGTAGGAGGAAGGATTGGAGTGCTTTTGCCGAGAAATGTCAGAGTACAGAGACTGAAGGCGTGACTTTGACGTAGAGGCGTATGAAGAGTACGAGGAGAGCGGGACGGAGGACATGGCTGCACGACGCCAACAAGGCACCGCAATAGTGCTTTTGAGCCTTGGCCACGTGCCTGTCTGCTGGATCACACTGCAGCGGTTGTCCAAAACATTGATATTTTCCTAGTCTTGTTCGCATCTCTCAAGGCCGTTGTCTGAGCGGTCTCTCATGGTTGGCCTTCAACCGCGCGACATGGCAGTGGCCGACCCTGCTAGCATTTCTCACCCTGTATGGTGGTCCTTTCTACAGCCTTGAAAGATGCGATGCTCTGGGCTCGGACTTCGTACTCGCGGTGCACGGGTCCTAACTATGGTTTGCTTCTAATGTACGACATGCACGCTTTCAAAGAAATACATCCTGTTGAACGACCTCCCACAGTCGAAAGTAGTCTATAGCGCGCGAAAACTATGCGCCAACTGGTCGCCTCCTCCCTCTTCGAGTCACTCGGATGGCCAGTTGCCAGCCTTTACGGGGCATCAGTGACGAGACGCCTTGTATATGGGAAGGTCATACAAAGAATCGCTTGTGCCACTTCGCCCCCGTGGTGTCGATAAGCTCGATCTCTTCCGTGGTAAGCTCGGCTAGGTTCTCGGTCTCGAGGTATTCCCTGATACGTTCAGCGTTGGATGATGTGCTGCCACGAGATCAATGAGCGCATACTCAATACCGAGATGGAATCGACGCACGTTACCACAAGCACGCCTTTTTGCAGTAGCCATCTGACAAGCACCTGGCTATCGGACACACGCGATCCGCGCGTAGTTTCCAGGCGTGCGCGAATTTGTTCGATGATTGGGTCGAGAGGACCACCCTTGCCACGGAAAAGAGGTGACAGACCTCCATACGAGGAAGTCACGATACCGTGCTTCTTGTGGACTGCAAGGGTAGGTCCGAGGGCTTTCCATACATATGGGTGTGCTTCGACCTGTTCAAAAGCTGGTCAGAAATCGGATATCGGCTCGAGGAAACTGAACCTCTACCTGGTTTACAGCCGGGGGAATGGTGGCCACCTGAAGAATGTCCTCGAGGTGATCCGCCGTAAAGTTTGAGACGCCGATCGACCTGGTCAAGCCTGCCCGTTTGGCTTCCTCCAATCCTCTCCAGACCTCCTGGAGTTTGCCCGCATGTTCGTGGGGCTGGTGAATCAAGTATAGATCAACGTATTCCACACCAAGCTTCTTTAGTGATTCTTCCAGCGCGCTCTTGGGAGTTTCGCCTGGGGCCAAGGGGCCTAGCTTCGTGGTAATGTACAGTTCTGACCGTGGCCTCCCCGAGGTGGCGATCCCTGCACCAAGTGTCGCCTCGTTGCGATAAATCTGTGCTCCATCAAGGTGCGTGAACCCGTTCTGGATGGCAAGAGAAATGGGTTGTGCGGCATCCTTGCCGAACAACGCACTGCCTGTTCCAAAAGCTATCCAGGGTGCCTTGTTTCCGTCGTTCAGAGTCAGTGTAGAGGGAGACATTCTGTGGGATGAGCAGCGAGCGAGAGGACGAGGAGTCGGTGCTTTTTTTGAGGGGGGCGAGGGGGTACGATCCACGCCAGCTTATATACAGGTACCATATCTACACGGGCGACAGTGCGAACCCGTTCATCTCCGTGCCAATGCGACGTTGCAGTGAGTCATCTGACCGAGCTTATCTCTTTGCATGACCAACCATTTCATAGACGACTGTAAGCCCTCCACACTGATGCTACGTCATCGACATTCCAACATCTCCGCGACATCACCAAGACGAGGACACTCCATGTCCGACGACCCGTGGTTGTACATACACATTCTTCCTTCCTGTATCCTGCTCGTTCACAATCTACTACGCTCGCACGCGTCCTCCTTTCGCGTGGGCACTCCTTGGTGGAAGTCCTGCGGTAGAACTTCTACGGAAACAGGACACGGCAACGTAATCCTCGGCGGCAACAGCCGCCACCGATGTACCGGTCCTGGCCGGAGCTGAGCAAGCCAAAAACGTCTTCGTAAGCGAAAGCCGTTTGACGCCGTTGGCAGCAATCGTGTCGTAAGTGGCTGGATCCAGGAATCCGCTTGGACAGTCCTGCGAGGTGTTTCTGAAAAGGCAACCAGCACTTGAAACGTTTTTGCGAAGCAGCCAGTGTTCATTGTCTGATAAGGCAGGCAGACGTGGAGTTGTGGCGTTCGAACCCGAGCTCAATGGCGATTTCGTCTTAAAGGTCGATGCGAATCTGGAAACGTCGCTGGCCTTGGAAATCCCGGTACTACGCAAGGAAAACTCGGTCTGCTCGCGTAAGACGCGCACATCGCGAAGTCGTTTTTCATCTAAGCGTTTGACTTTCTCGATCCATTTACGCAGGCTCGCCTCGTGCTTCGCACCCGATGTTCGGCATCCGAACGCAAGTTCCTTGTTCATACGAGCCTCGAAGTGGTACCGAAGGGCGTCATCGGGCATAAAGGCGGTGTCATCTACCACGAGCCAGTTCTGTGTCTGCATCTCAATTACCCGACTCTGAAACGGGCCTGTTTGATCTGGTCTTCGGCCCCGATATCCTTGTGGTAGAAGTATTGGGGGTGACCGAGCTGCTGGCGCAGTACTTCTGGTGTGATGTTGCCAGGAGTGAGTGTGGGGCGGTTTCGTCGGGGCGGTTTGTTGATATTCAGCGACGGACATTCGTGGACGCGTGTTAATGACCACGAAATCGTCAGAGTCGGAATTGGAATCGTAGCGTGTTGGCGACGAGATTGATATCGAGCTCTGATCAGTGCTCGAAGTCGTGGATGTTCGTGTACGTTGGCTTGAGGGTGTCACGAGGCCAGCTGGGTAAATCGTCGTATGTCGGCAAGGTCGATCAACTCGTCGAATACGCTGGTTGCGGTATCAGGGTTGATCGATGCGTCGGCGGGGGCGGCGGTGTTGATTTTGGTAGCGGCGTCGGAACCGTAACGTGGGTGTTGCCAGCGGTCTCGGATTCGATGTTGGTGCGTGTGGCGTTGGCAATGGGCAGCTGCGTGTGACCGCTGTGATTGTAGGCGCCCTCGCACGAAAGAAGAGCGTTTGTGAGCGTAGTAGATTGTGAACGAGCAGGATACAGAAAGAAGGAATGCGTGTGTACGACCACGGGTCGTCGTATATATACTGTCCTCGTCCTGGTGATGTCGTGGAGACGTTGGAATGTCGATGACGTAGCCTCAGTGCGGAGGGCCTACAGCGGCGACCGTCGAGATGCGCTGCTCAGAGAAGTCCCGATGGTCCTGCACCAGTGTATGCGCCACATTCACCGGATGTCATTCCAACCTCGGAGATGTTCGCCTGCCTCACACGGCGGGTCTCTCCGGACATCGGTCATCAAGAGCCGGCCCTAAATGTCGACCACACGTGTGAGTGTGACGCGCCTCGTCGTCTCCATCTTTTAACAATCTCCAGGCGCTGGTCTACCACATGCTCGATTGTCCTACGTCTCCCTGACAATCCTTCATCTCTTGGTGCCTCAGAAGAGACCGCACGGTGCACCCTTTGGCCGGTCATCCCGATTGCTCTGTGGGTGCCATCGGTCACCTGGTGTACCGACATGTCGTCGTTGCCTGTATCCGACAAGTCGTCGAGACATCATCACAATGTACTTTTATCTCTTTCGGTTGGCTGCCCAAGTCGCAACGCCTACGGGAGCGTGGGACATGTACAATTGGCGTACTCACACCGCATGAAGTCGAGCATCGTGTTCGTGGGACGGAGGGTGTAGGAAAAATGCATCATGGACATGTCAACTGCACAAGACTCGTATAAGCCTAGCAATTGATGTTTGAGGGGATACAAAGCACCAACACTCGCCCCAGCTATGTTGGATCAGAAGCCCAAAAGGCATGACAGTATTCAACAATATGGATTACAGAACCCAGCATGCCCATGAGCAAGGTTCTAAGAAGCTACGCAAAAACACGTTCGTGCCAGTGAGGAACAAAAACCTCACGATTATGTGAAGCAGGCTCGGGTATACAAAACGAGTGTGATCGAGCTGAGCTCGCACGGATTGACATTCCAAGCGAGTGTTTTCTTGCTCTTATATTTCCGGAGCGCCGCTGTAGTGGCCGCTAGGCTGCACGGAATGCACGGAATAGTTAGTGGTGGGGTAACTGGTAACGGAACCGTGGGCGTTCGGAAGAGGGGTAGGGAATGTACTAGGATCAGATGGGTCCTGAGACATCGTCAGAAACCAAAGGTTTGGTGAATGGTCCTCATCGCTCACGTAGAGTTTGGGTTGCGCCATTTGCGGAGTGAAAGAAGTGCTGGTGCCGTCGTTGTAGTCGGCGGGATGAGCCAATATCGGACTGGTAACTTGTTGGGTGGATGGCGCTGCGGCAGCGCGTTTCCTCCGCAAGAGTAAAAAGATGACAGCCCCGGCGATCAGCGCAACTCCAACAACACCACCGACAACGCCTCCCGCGATAGCCCCGGCATTCGAACTACTGCCCGAGGATGTCGAACTAGACCCTGAAGACGCTGATGTAGGAGATGCCGAGGAACCAGCCGACGTTGAACTCAAAGAACCGGTGGATGGAGCAGAAGCTCCGGTCGACTCAGGATTGTCTTGGTAATCTGATGAGTGGAACATGGGGTAGCCAGTAAATAAGGCAACTTACCGCCGACACTCTGAGCAAGCGTCACGTTGAACAAGTCGCTCGTCTGAAAAAGAACCCTCAGCACAGCGTCAGCAGATGTACGTCAGAATCCATGCGTACCGTCACGTCTTGAAATGCCCATTGTGGTACTGCAGTACCGTCTGGGACGCCAGGAGGGAATCTGTTGAAATGATAAGCTCTACGGGAACTAGGCAATGCACGACGACATACATTCCTGGATAGACGACCGAGCAGTTGAGGTCCCACACGCTCCACCTGACAAGAAAGATAAGCACAGATAAGCAACCCTAGCCGGGGGGTACATCACCTGACGATAGTGCGGTTCTGGCAGAGACCACAAGCGCTGAGAGCGTTGTACGTGACGGAACTGCACTGGCACTGATTTTGTTGACTGGCGTAGGGGCCAGTATAGTGAGTTCCGGGCGGCAGTTGACCAACGTTAAACTCTGGTTGAACAGGGGAGCTCTAAAGGTGAGGTCGAAAGAGCAGGAAAGAAACGTACGGCCACCGTTGCATGCGCCTTGCAGATATGCTCCAACAAGGCAGGGGCTCTGGTTCTTGCTGTTGAACATCTAGTCGCCGAACATGTTGAGAGTGAAACGGCGCAGCCAGAGAAAAGCGACTTGCCCAACTAAACGAAGACAGACAGGTGGCATCTGTGGTTTGTGCAAGAATTCCTCCGGGTGCCAGAGAAAGCAATCCGGCAGCAAGGAACGCGAGCGATGACCAGCCTCCGCGTAGCGCCATGGTAAGGGAAAAAGAGCAGAAACAGGGCTTCCACACCCTGCCGGCCCTTTATAACATTAAGGACCTGGCAAGGCACGCCACGTTACAGCATCGCGTACGCACAGTCGCTGTACAGGGCGAGTGCGGGGGAAGAACAAGAGCGGATGGGCAAGCTGAGGCTCTGTACGTACACGCATAAAAAAATGCACCCGAACAGAGCAAGAGCAGGACATTTGTGTCGCGGATGCGAGTGACAGGCCCAGGAGACAGCGGCTTGGCGTGTCCGAAAGGGAGCCACGTAAAAAGGCACGGATCTTCAATCATGGGAAATAATGTGCTAGTACTGATAACTGTCCACCGCATCCCGATACACCCTGCTTGCAGTCACCAGCCATCCGTGGCCCCGTCGACAACGTGAGTTCCCGAGTTCAATACGGAAACGTAGATTGATGGCTCGGTCGCAGTCAATGAAAATCCAATCTTCACGACCGGCGCAATCTGGCATCCCGTCGCAGGATGTCCAAGTTCCGGGGACCCTCCTCAAAAAACGCAAGCAAAACAAAAAGGCCGTAGAAGAGCGCCTTGCTGCTGCTGCCGCTGCACGGAAGGCGTGTCCATGACTTGCCGAAAATATCGCATTCACCACCCTCTTGTGATGTACATCCATTGTATCGTGGCTAGTGGTTCATTCCACGGTGCTGCCCCAAGTCAATCATCTTTCGGGACTGACTTTGTTTCACTTTCAATTTCCTGTTGTACACATACATTGTCGACTCAACACTTTGCACAGGCAGCGTTCGCCAAACGCAAGATCATCTTCAAGTGGGCCGAATCTTATGTGAAGGAGTACCTCGCAAAAGAGCGGGAGGAAATCTGGCTAAAGAGGGTTGCACACGCATCTGGCGACTTTTATGTCCCTGCCGAGCCTAAAGTATACTTTGTCATTCGCATTCGTGGTATCAACAACATCACACCGAAACCCTGCAAGATCCTTCAGCTACTTCGTC
Source organism: Boletellus aff. lepidospora (assembly GCA_038094175.1). NCBI lineage: Eukaryota > Fungi > Basidiomycota > Agaricomycetes > Boletales > Boletaceae > Boletellus > Boletellus aff. lepidospora. Next base: position 26,630 of record JBBPTT010000332.1, read on the forward strand.
TCCTTCAAATCAACAATGGGGTGTTTGTCAAGGCGACCAGGGCAATGCTGCAGTTGGTAGTCATACGTCGCCTATGGGTTAGTTTCGTTTCAACATTCCCGTGTTGAATTTGTGATGGAATGTATCAGCGAGCCCAACCTCAAATCGGTCCGAGAACTGATCTACAAGCGTGGGTATGGCAGGGTCAACAAGCAACGCATCCCCCTTGCGAACAACGCTGTCGGTGAGGGGAGGCTTGGCAAGTATGACATCCTGTGCATCGAGGGCCTTGTCCACGAGATCGTCACTGCTGGACCCCACTTCAAGCAGGTCAGTTCGTTGAGTGCTGACGTTGACCTACCTTTTCATTTCGTTGTTTGGCAGGCATCCAACTTCCTTGGCCATTCAAGCACCTTTGTCCAGGGTGGTGACCCCAGTGATCGGGAGTCTGATATCAACAGGCTTATCCGGCGAATGAACTGGGTGTACTGCCCTGTTCCTATGTATGTTGGTGTGGGGGTGGGCATCAGTGCTATGTGGTTGGGAGGATGTTGCTCTGTATAAGGGTATGCTTGGCATGTATGCACCATGTGTAATGATGCTGTAGCATGGCCTGACAGCCCTGAGCTGGTCAAGTCAGGCTCCAAAAAGTCAGGTTGGGCCAGGCTGTATTGGGGGTTTGGTGTGACTTGGAGCCTGGCTTGACATTTTGAGAAGCCCTGAGCTCAGCTGAGCTGGGCCCCAGAAGTCTTGAAGTTATAAGAAATTGGACTGTTCCTAGTGCTGGGCCAAGTTGACAACCTTACAGTAGTCATGTTCACTTAGACAAATATGACAAATATTTGTGTAGATTTTGGTGTGAATTTCATGGATGCATGACAGTCATGTGGTGGATTTTGATCAGAGATCTAATACTAGATGTCTTCCATTTGACCATGGTTAATAGGGGGAAAGATATGGTTGCATTACCATTTGTATTTTATCCTATGGATCAAGGCAACCATACAGTGACTCCAAAAACCCTTTCCATGTTGACCTTAATTACAGTGCATGAAGTGTCCTGCCAACCACTGTGGGAATTTCACTTCACCTTGGTGGAGTTGTAAATAGTACATACTCCTGGCTACAATATTTCTCTGTGGATCATGTGATCAAAATCACATGATACAAAGATATGGTCAATTTAAAACAGCAATACCATGGAAAGGGTTTTTTTACTTTTGAGATGATGATAGGAATCTATCAAAATCAAATGATACTTGGCTTTGTTTTGTCATACCAACATATACATATATATAAGCATCATGTAAGGGACCACACCCCTCCATATTCACTACATCTAGTACCATTCAAGTCATACTCTTCACTCCATAGTGTGCTGTTTTCTCCTAGATATGAATTTGCTATTGTACACTTTCAAATGCTTCAATACAGTGGCTCAAAAAAGTGTCCCAATGTTGTGGCATTTTGGACAAATGGATTAATTGCCAGAGATATAGAACAAATAAAACCAAATACTTACAAGATGAAAGATAGTACTTGCTCTTGGCATCCTAACCTTGCTTAGATCATGTGATTTGGTTGTCATGGCACTGAGATATAACCATTTTAAAATGACATGTCATTGGGACACTTATTTGAGCATCATTTCAAATCTGCAATTTTAGCACTTAGTATGCCTCCTTTGCCCTGTATCACTGCATTAATCCTTCTAGGTATCCTTTCTATCAATCTTTGACACTCTCCAATATCAATCTTACTCTACTCCACTATAATCCTCTTTCAAAGTTCCAATTCTCCTCTAAATGATCTTGGATAGCTGTTGAGCTTTTTTCAGTATTTGTCAGATCTGTTCAATGGAGGTAAGGTCTGGAGACTGAGCTGGAAAGTACAGAAGCTTGATTCCATGAAAACCGAGCCAATATTGAGCACTTTTGGAGAGTACTTGGAGCCATTATTTTGTTGAAAGATGATCCTCTTCTTAAAAATCCTTGAACTCACCATGCTTGGAAGCAAATTATCCTCCAAAATAGGAACATGTTGCTCAGCATTCATCTTGTCCTCCACCTCTGCCAGAATCT
>JBBPTT010000333.1:0-28583 GCA_038094175.1 Boletellus aff. lepidospora
CGAATGTCCCGGGTCTGTGGCGACTCATTCCGGACCCGAGGGTAACCTTTTGCGAATCGAACCATGGTAGAGAAGTGCTCCCTTGGAAATGATTCCCGGTACGATGTCGTGGCCTGGAGACGGGCGCTTGTTCTAGCAGCATCTGACCGAGCACGCAGATCGCGTACCGTCCCTCATGCGAATATTAGACCAATGTTGAAGTAGCGAGTGCACCGTCTCGAATACAAGGTGATCGATCGCATTCACGTTCGGAAGCTCGTCGAGGTTCCATTCCGCGTGACCGTCTGCGTCGGCGAGAATGCCGTGGAAGAGCGCCCGGAGCCTCTCCCGAGCACTACTAATTTCACCTGAACAGCGAGCGCCGGGAACAGAGCGAATGTAACAAGGCCCAAAAGAATCATTTGAAGCACCATAGAGATGCGGGTTCAGAAGGCTCCTTCAGACTCTCGCTCCGCCCATACTAATAGGTTGGCTGGGTTGGGCAAGCGTGGCAAGCGTTAATAAGGCGCTGCCGTGTTCGTCTTCTTTTGCGCATCGAGCTGATGCTCCCCAGGGCAACGGCGCTGTACAGCGGTGGAGGTGCTTAAGCTAGCTTGGACATCACTCCAGCGGACCAGATAGTGGTCAGGTTTGCTGAAGCAGTCAAAATCACAAATTGTCCGCCGTCGAGAGGCTGCGACATGGAGTATTCCACTTGCGACCATTGTCGAATAGTGTAATCAGCGCAGGATGAGTGACACATGAACGACACTCTGTTATGAAGGTGACACACTAGACGAACGTTCAGAAACCCTTGCCTCCCGGACACAATCCATGAGTGATACTTTTACAATGGTATGTTCCCATCTGCAAATCCTCAAAACCGATAGGGTTCGAACTGTTTGATACATTTCGGTTGCGGTCGAACCCACTCGTCTAGCTCAGGCTGGACAGCGTTCTGGACTAATTTGGCAACGTTTTCAGCGACGGTGACTCGCGAGTCGGAGTTGGGCTGCCTCTCTGGAGGCGGGTCATGCTCTCCCCACGGAGGAGGAATAAGAGGAAAGTTCATAGGCCACGTAGGCAAGTAACACATCTCCTGTCATGCATACGTGAGTTGCGCCCACAGTGGAAATACACACAAGCTGCACACAGTCGCGCGGCCCACGCACCTCCGGGGCACACTCTGAACTGCACTTGACCCACACGCTCCAATCGAGCCAAGCCATTAGCCGATCCAACTCTTCTGCCCATTGCTTCCGAAGTTGGGCTACCTCGGTAACGTCGAGCGATTCCTGCGTGTTCAACAACGGATCGATGCCCGCGTACACCCCGGAAGCCCACATTCTCGTCACCACGCGACAAATTTCACGGCTTGTTCCCCGTACGGCTCGCAACAGCAACTTCTCCGAATCGGTCATAGAGCCCGACTGCGGCGTTACAGCGTATGTATGCGTCGTGGCACAGAGCCTGTATATAGGAATCGTCCAGTCCAGGCCAGTCTCGTCCGACAGGTCGGTCGGCGTGGCTGACCAGAGGAGATAAGGCGTCAACATAATCCTGAGTTGAACCTGGGTTTTGTTGGCAAGAGCAAGGAGCTCGCCCGGGCTCGTTGCCGGCGAATTCAGGAGGTAGCGTGTCAGTTCGAGCCGTTGGGCGAATCGGTCGACCACAACCTGAATGAGCGCCTTCCAGTCGACTCCGCTTGACAGACCCTCAGGTCTGATCAAGGCTGCCTCCAGTCTCATTTTCAGAGCTGACAGGTCTTCACTAGACACGTCTCGTACACGATGATCCCATCTTTCCTGACCGGTTCGGGTGGCAACGAGTGAAGGCACGAGTTGGGTGTCATAGAAGGAAACTAGCCCAGCTAAATCCAGTTGTATGCGCGTCTCGCCAGGGAAGCGATTGTGCCAGGAACCCGCGTTCATGACTTCGAACATGGCAAATCCCGCTACGCGGAGCTGCCTGAGTATCCCCGAAGTAAGGAATCCAGCAGCCAAAGACTTACCCGCGAAAGGCGGAATAATCTGTGGGCGTTCTAGATTCGCGGAAGAAACCACACGGATACCAGAGGTGACGTCGCAAAGCATAACTTCACTGAAAATCATTCAAGTAGACGCCGAGGGTGGGGAGAGACGATCGCTCACAACGACATTTCCATCCTGTAATAACATTCAACATACGAGTATATCGAAAAGGCTGGAGAAGCACCTCACAAAGCCATCTACGCCGAAATTCTTCCCCCACTTGCAAAGGTCCTCGATTAACTGGAATTCTTCCCATATATCTTCAGGGAATGCTTTCCCCCACGCGAGAAGGTCCTGCGTGTCAAACGTGCCGAGCGGAAGCTTTGCAGCGCTGGTACCATCAAAATAGATGACTTTGAGAGGTCGAGTTGCTGCGAGGGTGTGGTGCCAGCATCCCTTTTTGGAGTCCTCTGGGGCTGGAAGAATTACCCAGGGTTCCCGGCAAAAGAAATACGAATGCTCTGGATCTATTGCAAGCCAGTCGGGGCCAGATGGCATTTCCGGGTAAACTGTGCCATGGTAGAGACGCGTTCCTTTGGGGATAGTTCCTGGCACGATGCTATGGCCTGGCGGGAGAAAGGGCGGTTCTATCGAAAGCCAGACGAACGGGCAGACGACATACCATTTCTCATTCGTGTGTTGGGCCAGTGTTGAAGCAGCGAGTGTGTCGTCTCAAACACCAAGTTGTCAGTGGAATCAGGGTGTGGAACCTTGTCGAGGCTCCATGCTGCGTGCTTATCGCCGCCCAGAGTGAATGGGTACTCCTTGCAACAACCAATAGATCCCAGTGGGAGCTGGGCATGGAGTGCGTTGACTAGAGCCGAAGCAGCAAGACTGAAAATGGTTGCTCGAAGCATCCACAAGCACCGCAGAGGCGGTAGAGAGTGTCAGTTTAAAAACATTGGATCCACGGCTTGTTCGGATCACGCGTGTCCGTTTGTCGGACGCATCATGCGTAGCACTTTCATTATCAAGCATTTTCGAGGCCGCCGCTTACGGCACGTCGCCGTGTTACCCGAGCATCTAGGAACTAAAGAAGTGTCCTGTTGCGGCGACGGTCGGGGAAGATACGGTGGGGCATGCTCTGAACAATGTGAGCCCACAGGAGGCAGTGGATGACGACTCTGCAAATCAAACCTTACTTAAGAAGGGGCGATGTTCGTGACCGAGACCTGAGCTCAACTCAGGAAAATGACAGTTATGTAACCTTGGAGGTCCGGAGTCTAGGCCGCACGGACCGACGGATGACATGTGACATCCAATCGCCCAGCCATTTACTAGGACAGAACCGCTACTCCTTCGCGGATTACATTCACCCGATAGGATGCCGCTGGTTGATGAACGAGTGTGGACCCACCCCCGCAGCAGGCATAACACATGCTGTTAAAGGCTTGTTACTCGATACATGATATTCCCGAGATAAACCTCCTCCCCATATGCCAGAAATTTGTAAGTTTTTGACTATGGAAGAAAGTAGACAGGAGGAGATGGAACGGACCATCAAAAATCATAGGTGTCCACCTGTCTGATGCATTTCGGTTGCGGCCGAATCCACTCATCCGGCCCGGGCTTTACATTGCCACACACCTCCTCAACCTGGGATCTCATTGCCACTTCCTGCAATTCAAAATTGGATAAGCTTTGCTGTTTCCGGTCATTATTTGGTGGAAAGTGTTTCGGAGGGTATCCTGGAAAACCAAAAGGCCACGTAGGCAAGTAACACATCTCCTGTTCGCGAGTTGTCCACGCATGAATACACACATTTCATGCAGTCACGGGACAGACGCACCTCAGGACCACACTCAGGATTACACTTGACCCATATGCTCCAATCAAGCCATTCCATCAATCGATCCAAGTCTGCAGCCCATTCGTTCCAAAGCAGAGCCACCTCGGCAACATCAACCGATTCCTTGGTGTTCAACGACGAATCGATCCCTACATACACCCCTGCAGCCCACATTCTTGTCACCACCCGGCAAATCTCCTGGCTGGTCCCTCGGATCGCCTTCAATAGTGCCTTCTCTGAATCAGTCATGGAGTCCAACTCGGACATCGTGAAGTCGGTGTGTGCCATGGAACAATGCTTGTGTATAGGTCTCGTCCATCGGACATCACTCTTGTCCGACGGGTCAGTCGGCGCGGCCGATAAGAGGAGATAAGGGGTCAACATAATCCTGAGCTGGGTCTGTGTCTTGTTAGCGAGGTCAACGAGTTCTTTGGCGTCTGTCGCAGACGAGTTCAAGAGGTAACGTGTCAATTCGAGCCGACCGGCGAATCGGTCAACTATGACCTGCATGAGTGTTCTCCAGTTAATCCCACTCGACTGGCCCGAGGGTCGGATCAAGGCTGTCTCTAACCTCGATTTCACGGCTGCTAAATCTTTGCTGGATATATTTCCTGCACGATGGTCCCATCTTTCCTGGCCGGTTCGGATGGCAACAAGCGAAGGTGCAAGTTGGGTGTCGTAGAAGGAAACATACCCTGCCAGGTCTAGCTCGATGCGCGTCTCACCTGGAAAGTGACTGTGCCAAGAACCAGCGATCACAGTTTGAAACACGAGGAGCCCCGCTGCCAGAAACTACTTTAATATTATTTTTCAAATGGCAGTCCTGATGGACACCTACATGTCTTCTGCGGAATGCCCTCTGGATGGGCCAGATTCACGAAAGAGACCACTACGACGCCAGACGTAAAGTCACAAACCACGATCTCACTGAACTCATCAATAGAACTGAGCTGCCGGACAAACGTTATCGCTCACAAATCTGGTGCCATCCTGTGCCAACGCTCAGCGTAGGAACGTATCGCAAAAAAGGAAGGATCACCTCACGAATCCATCCACATCAAACCTCTGGCCCCACGCACAAAGGTCCTCAATGCGACTCCCGTCATCCCATTCCCTATCAGGACGTGGCCCACCCCATGTGACGAGGTCTTGCGTGTCCAGTGCACCATATGAAAACTTTGCCGCGCTGGATCCATCAAAGTACACAACTTTGAGGGGCCGAGTGGTCATGAGCGTGAGGTGCCAGCATTTCTGTTGGAAGTGTGCCCCCCGGCAGAAGTAGTATGAAACTTCGGGATCGAGTGCAGCCCATTCCGGACTCTGCGGGAATTCGCTGCGATTTGTGCCATGGTAGAGAAGTGTCCCTCTGGGAATGATTCCTGGCACGATGCTGTGGCCTGGAGAGGAGCATATGCCTCATGGACAATCTAGATAAACAGGCGTATTGCGCACCGTTTCTCATGCGGGTGTTAGGCCAGCGCTGAAGCAGCGAGTGTGCCGTCTCAAACACGAGATGATCCGTCGCATTCGGGCTTGGGAGTTCGTCGAGGTTCCATTCCGTATGATCGTTGTCGTCGGCGAGAAAGGGTGAGTGGTTGTTTCCCCAAGATACTAGCGGCACCTGAGCAGCGAGCACTGCCGGGAGCAGGACTGAAGCAACGAAGGTCACGAGGCCAAAAACGGTATACTGACGCATCAGAGACCACCACAGAAAATGGGCTGGATGGTTGAACCGGTAAACGGGCTGGTAAAACTTGAAAGGCAGTAATGTCAGAGTCGAAGTGTCTGAAATGACTGGATAAATCTCACCGTCGAATAGAAACACCGTCCGTACCACCTAAGAGAAGCGGTTTTATACGCGGTAGGGCAGCGCCCGAGTAGCCCTTTGGCGGAACGGTTATGCCAGTGCCAGTGGCGGTCTAACCCATGCAGACAGATGTGGACATCATGCATCACATATCAAATTCAGTGTGCCAAGATACCGTCAAACTAAATGTCCGCTTTTGCACCAGTTGGAAGCACTACAGAGCCGTTTCATCCCCCTCCAGCCGGCGGCTATGCCCGGGCCTGCTTGACGTCCCGCGTACCCCATGAGCGCGTCCACTAGCTCTCTGTCGTCCGCTTGTACGACGGGATATCATATGATACGAAATACCACGTCTTGGTCCGGTCATACCGAACGTCGCACTACCTTGCGGTCGTGCGGTATATCAACTCAACATCCCAAGGCCCTTGACAGCTCGGCGGCGCTCAGAGGTTCGGTTGCAAAAATTAGACGAAAGATTCTAGTGGATGTTTCGGCTTGTGTTGCTTGCTACCGCGGGCATCTGTCGAGCCTGGACAGCACTGTTGCGCCCAGCTCAAATGGTGGATCAGTGGTAAACTGCCAGGCGGCGGCCCGGCTGGATCAGCAATTTAGGTAGCGTCTGATTATAGCTAATCGCTCCAGCTACTACTACTAGTAGCTAATTACTCTTCCTTTTCCCCGGAGTCACGCGCATCTCGTCGCCCTTGTCGCTCTTGTGCCACACGCCCCATCGGCATCCTTCTTCTCTTACTGCCTCGCTGGATGCCCTTCCCTCTTGTCTTGCCCTCACCCCCTTGTCACTTACTACCCTCGCCCCCCTCTCGCCTCGCCCGTTGGTTTTACGTCCCTTTCAACCTCTGTCTGATCGCACAAGGATAAACCTTGAGGGCGCACCGGGTGACGTGGATTCGCCAAGTCTCGTCATATCAATACGCCTCAAATGCTCAGATACAGTGTAGCTTTAGCTCAGGTGCTGACCTCTCTCCGGGGAGGAACCACCCCCGACGCGACGCAGCAAATAAGCGACCCTAGAAAAGCGCGTGCACACCACCCCGCGGCAAGGACGCACACATGTACGCTGTTGCAGGTTCGTTACTTGAATACACGACATACCCGAGGAAACACGGCGAGGTCTATCAGAGGACTTTCAACTACCACACCAGCTACAGGCATCGACATTTCTAAGATGAACACACCCCGCTACTCCAAGGTTTATAAGTTTCCAACCATGAGAGAGGGTTAGACAGGAGAAGATGGAACGAACCATCAAAAATCATAGGTGTCCATCAATTTGATGCATTTCGGTTCGGGCCGAATCCACTCATTCGGCTCGGGCTTGACATTGTCATATACCTCAACCTGGGATCCCATCACCACCTTCTGCAATTCAAAACTGGACAAATGCGGGCGTCGCCAGTCATCATCTGGCGGAAAGGACGTCGGAGGGAATCCTGGAAAGCCATAAGGCCACATAGGCAAGTAACACATCTCCTGTTCGTGAGTTGTCCATGTATGAATACACATGTTTTCGTGTAGTCGTGTGGCAAACGCACCTCGGGACCACACTCAGGATTACACTTGACCCATATGCTCCAATCAAGCCACCCCATCAATCGATCCAAGTCTGCGGCCCATTCGCTCCAAAGCCGAGCCACCTCAGCAACGTCAACCGATTCCTTGGTGTTCAACGACGAATCGATCCCTACATACACCCCCGCAGCCCACATTTTTGTCACCACTCGGCAAATCTCCTGGCTGGTCCCTCGGATCGCCTTCAGCAATGCCTTCTCCGAATCAGTCATGGAATCCAACTCGGACATCGTGAAGTCGGCATGTGCCATGGAACAGTGCTTGTGTATAGGTCTCGTCCATCGGATGTCACTCTTGTCCGACGGGTCAGTTGGCGTGGCCGATAAGAGGAGATAAGGGGTCAACATAATCCTGAGCTGGGTCTGTGTCTTGTTAGCGAGATCAACGAGTTCGTTGGTGTTCGTTGCAGACGAATTCAAGAGGTAGCGTGTCAATTCGAGCCGACCGGCGAATCGGTCAACTACGACTTGTATTTGTGTTTTCCAGTCAACTCCACTCGACTGGCCCGAGGGTCGGATCAAGGCTGCCTCCAGCCTCAACTTGATGGCCGATAAGTCTTCATTGGATACGTTTGCCACACGGTGGTCCCATCTCTCCTGACCGGCTCGAGAGGCAACGAGCGAAGGCGCAAGTTGGGTATCGTAGAAGGAAACAAGCCCAGCGAGGTCCAGCTCGATGCGCGTCTCACCTGGAAAATAACGGTGCCAAGAACCAGCAATCATGACTTGGAACGCGAGAAGCCCCGCTGTCGGAAGCTGCCTAAGTATTGTTTTTCGACCAACAGATCTGATGGACAGACACTCACATGTTGGTGACGGTTCACCCCCAGGATGGGCCAGATTCGCAAAAGAGACCACACTGACGCCGGACGTAGTAAAGTTGCAAAACATGACCTCGCTGAACTCATTAGCAGGGCTAAGCCATCTCCAAAGCGCTGTAACTCACAAATCTACTTCCATCCTGCACTAGTGTTTAGCGTAGGAGGGTATCGCAAAAAGAGGAGGCTTACCTCACGAATCCATCCACACCAAACTTCTTGCCCCACGTACAAAGATCTTGAATGCGCCGCTTTTCAGCCCACTCGCCACCAGGATATGATCCACCCCACACGATGAGGTCTTGCGTGTCCATTGTACCGTACGGAAGGTTCGCCGCGCTAGTTCCGTCAAAGTACACCACTTTGAGAGGTCGAGCGGCCATGAGTGTGAGGTGCCAGCATCCCTGTTTGGGGTGTGCCTCCCGGCAGAAGAAGTAGGAATGCTCTGGATCGAGCGCAGCCCATTCCGGGCCCGACGGCAATTCCTTGCGATTTGTGCCGTGGTAGAGGAGTGTCCCTTTTGGGATGATTCCTGGCACGACATTGTGGCCTGAAGGAGGGCATGTGTTCCATGTGCAAAGGCGAACAGACAGACTGCGCACCGTTTCTCATGCGGGTGTTGGGCCAGTGCTGAAGCAGCGAACGTACCGTCTCGAACACGAGGTGATCGGTTGCATTCGGGTTTGGGAGTTCGTCGAGGTTCCATTGTGTATGATCGTCACCGTCAGTAAGAGAGGGTGGGTGGTTGTCTCCCCAAGATGCCAGCGGCACCTGGGTGGCGAGCACTGCTGCTGGAAGCAGAACTGAAGCAATGAAGGTCAGGAAGCCAAAGACAGTAGCCTGACGCATCGTGGACCACCACAAAAAGCGGTCTGGCGTCCTCCACCTCGGGCTGTTCAGGCGGATGGACGAACCTACGAACGACCGCTGGTAAAAGGCAGTACATGGCGTCGTCCGCCCAAATTTCCTATTCTGACGAAACGGTTTCAACTCGGATGACCCAAAAAGCTGCGGGAGCGATGAAAACAACTACAGTCGACTTTCTCATAACGTATGGAAAAATCTCATAGTGTATATTAGGATTTTGTACACTCTCAGCTAATTCCACTAGGTTTTGGTAGTATACGTTATGAGATTTTGCTATACATTATGAGAAAGTCGACTGTAGTGCCAAAAACGCATATGGTGACAGTGGCGAACATCGGACACATGCACACCGGCATCGTCCAGAGGCTCACGTCGAACATCTTCGCACTGTCGCATCGAAAGCACAACGGCACCACCAACAAATCACTCGATCATGACCGTCCGCAGCTGCATGATCATCCTGAGCTCCAGCGGATGCGCCAGCTTAGCAACGATCCGCTCTCGAACCCGAACCCGCTTGTATATCCCGCCCGGCTGCGAGACCAGCAAGTGCCCCACGAATGCCTGCCGCAACGGATGACTCCTATCACTGTCCTCCCCCTCCGCCGCCGACCGCCCCGTCGCCAACGACTGATCCCACATCCTGAATATACACAAATACCTGCTCTGCATCCGTCCAAGCCCAAAGCCCGTCTTGATTGGCTCTGCCAACGTGACCGTGATCGGGTGCAACGACTCGGCGATGAGGTGGTACTGAAATACATTTCCCCCACCACCGCGGCTCCTCGCGTCCGTCATTGCCTTGGTCTCCTCCACGTCCAACACGCTGTACTCGAGTCCGTGACAGTGGACTTTGGCGCCTGCCACGTAGTTGGCCGGGTGTTGTGCATTCACGCCGACCCGCTCCTGCAGGTTGAACAGCCCGACGCTGAGTTGGTCGATCCCCCGCTGCACCTGCTGCATGAGCGGCACCTTGTGCAGCGCTTTCGCCAGCATCATCGTGGCGGGGACGGGATCGATGATCGGAGGCGCGAACGGGTCGAAACACGACGGAGAGGACGCCAGGAGCGAGTTCGATCCCGGCTCGCCCGTCCAGTCGAACAACGACGGGTCGTCCGACTTGGCCATAATTTCGATCTGGAGACGGTGAAACGCGCTCTCGCCCTCGCCGTACATGACGGGGAAGTGGACGTCAAATATACCCATGAGGCAGTACGCCACGTCTTCGATTTCGGTCGTCTTGCGGCGTGCGGCCCAGCTCATCCGTTGGCGGACGGTGGGGTGGCGCGAGGTGGGGTCAAAGCAGGTGAGCGTGGCATCGTCGATACCTGTGATCTCCGCAAGCAACCTCCGAAATGCGGGCGACGCCTTGTAATTGTCGGTCGGCACTTTTTCGGACATGGTCCACAGCGTCCAGTCCGACCGGAAAAACACGAGCCGACTCGGGGCAATGAGTTCCTGCAACGTCCACCCTCTCAGAAACCAGATGCTCTTTCTCAACCCCTCAATCGAGTCGTCGCGCACGTCGCCGAGATAGACGATCGTGAGATCCGAATTGCGGTACCACTTGAACATGGAGATGATCGACTTTTGGAGTTCCGAGGTGCTGTTCTTGTCAATGCAGCACGTGTCGGACCACGCCCAGCGAAACCCGCGTTCGCGCGCTACGCGACAAAAGTTTTGCAACTTTCTCGTCCCGGGAGACTCTGGTGGGAGCGAAAACACGTCTGATCCATCGACGTCCTTGTACAGCGGCTCCGCCATCTCCCACCGATGTGAAAACATGGCGTACGCAAACGACGTCTGCACGGCGTCCCGCATCACGTCGACATCGCTAGTGGATGTCGCCACCGTGTTCGGCTCGAAGAAAGACGCGTGCTCCGCTCGGAACCGTGCCTCGATCGCATTCCGATCGTATAGCTTGCCGTCTTCGGTGCATATCAGGCGGAGTGGCATGCCCGACTTCTTCTGATCGACAACGTCTTGGAGGGAGAATCCGGCCACTTCGTCCTGCTCGAGCGGCCAGGGATCAACGGGCCCCGTGAGCGTCTGGGCGCGCGCCAACGAATCACCCTCGTCGCGACCCGATTTCTGTTGCAAACGCTCATTAGCGCTGGTCCTGCGCCGTGGGGAAAACGGGGACAAGGGTACAGGAAGGGAGAATGCTCGCCTGCGAAAATGCCGCCTTGAACGATTCAGGATCGGAGACGGCTCTGACAACCGTTTGCCTCAAGCTTCGAAGCTTCTGTGCCATGACGTCGGATCAGGGTAATTGCTGCAGGCGACAGAGCCGGTTTAAAGCAGCGTCTCAATGTCAGCAGACGCCCAGACAGACGGCTTGCATTCGAAAACACGCACCGAGAGGAAGGAACAAAAAATCGTATATCGCACGTTGGGTGGGAACAGAAGAGGAAAGAACTGTCGGTACGATCACCCAGTCCGCCTTATGTGAGGAAGGGGACGGGAACCAAGCACGACGGGTTGTCACCTCTTGTGGGAGACCTGTGTGAACAACCCCCGTCTCGAAAAAGTAAAATGGGGTCAATTCATAGCTACCTCGCCAGTGGGAAGAAAGCAACAGGCTGGCGTGTGTACTATAGCCTGTCAGATGATCAGTCCGCTGGTCTCCCTGTACCCCTGTGGAGAGCACTGGTTCTGGCACTTGTCACTTGGCGATCTCTATGGGGCTCCTGTATGGCTGTGTCAGCTGTCAAGCGAGGAGTCCGCATTGAAAGCGAGCACTACAAACCAAACCCTAGCACTAAATGCCGTAGCAATAATTACGGGGCCTATATGGCTATGTATTGGCCGTCAAGATAGAGGAATCTTCGTTGGGAACGGTGACGTATGCACTACTAGATAGGTGAGAACTGCCAGCATCACCGAGGACATTGGCAACGGTGTCGAACCTTTCATTTTTACTCTTGCAGGCTGAGAACCTGAGTAAGAAGGGGGGGGGGCCAAGGGAGCAGCTGCCTGCTCTGGTGGGTACCATCGCAACGGTCTCATCAATCTGTGATTGAGTTAGTGGCCGGGAGGCTCTGCTGATCGAGTGGACCCTTGAAGTCGAAGCCCGGCTTTGTTGGAATAGAAAGGTTCAGGACACATACTCGATTGCGTCGGTGTCAAAGGACAGACAAAGATACGTGAGAACACAGTGAGGGTAGTACGGGGTGGTGGGGACACAATTCTACGTCAGATAAGGAAAACAATAATTATGAAAATCAGACAACAACAAAAAGCCATGAAACGAGTGACGGTAAAGAGTGGCCCAAATGAGGCGTAGGCCAAAAACCAATGGCATGCCACATGACGAACAGATCGTAAACAATCTCGAACGAGGAGAACAACAACAATGCCAAAAAGGTTACGCGCACGAAAGCATCAGAAACAGGGAGAGGAGACGGGTACAAAGTATATGATATAGATAGAAGTTTTGTGACGAGGACGCTGGACACGACCTAGCGGATATTGACCTGGGTAGGCGGATAGGGAAAGGCAGTGACACTGATGGCAGAGTCGCCATCGTCTGTGGTCATACGAGAGTAGAGGGATGATTGGAGGGAAACAATCCTGTCGTTTTCTAGACCCTGTGGAGCTTCCAGGGCAGCGATCAGGGAACGAATCGCGTTAGAGGAATCACTGGCAGTGTTCAAGTCGGCAAAGGGGTTCTCGTGTGCGTCACGAACTAGGGTACGCCTGACAACATGATCTCGGGCACCGAAAAAGGGGTTCTGACTCTTCACACTGCTCCTGATAGAACTTGCCCTGTCCGAGAAGGGATTCTGGACTTCCCCTGACCTGGAAAGGTCAGAACCACTTTGGCCGGCATGCACGACCTCTGCACTTTCCCAGCGATGCAGAGACGACCTCGTGGCAGGCGGCGTCAGCTTTTCCGTGGCCATCAAGGCAGGCGGCCTGGAGTTGGGCGGGTCCGAATGCACCGAGTAGAATGAGTCCCCGCCGACGGTTTCCCCATCCCAGGATATAGGAGGCACCCCCTCTGAACCATGATTCATGATACGCAGCACCGGGGGAGGCTTGGTGATCTGGGCGCCCACAATGGTGATGGCATCTTGCGACGCCATCTCCGCAGCCAAACTGGGGTGATACTTGGAGAAATGTTGCATGGTCCCGATCGACTCTCGATTGCGGCTATCCAACGACTTCTCCCCCGACATATTACTGTTTGTGCGACGAAACATGGTGCCGAGTGGCCCAGACGACGGGCGTTGCCGCATAGAAGACCGCTTTTGCTGCTGCGACCGATCACTGCCATCATCCATTCGCTCCCAGGCCTGCAGATGTGAGCGTCTCCGTGAGGTATTGTTTGCGGAGTCACGGGACCTTGCCCAGGCAGTGGATCGATTGTAACGCTTGGAGCAGTAAAAAGCAAATAATACAGAGAGAAGAAGGGCGGCGAGTGCGGCAACGCAAGCTCCAATCACTGCTCCCAGAGAAATCTGATTGGGTGAAGCAGAAGAGGTTGTGCTGGCACTTGGCGCAGATGATGGCGTCGTCGAGGTGGACGGATTCGTGGGATTCACGAACCCGGGGTCTGCGAGGGGTATGCTGGGAGGTGCCCCGCTGGGGTCGGGTGCCACTGCCGTGTTTTGGGCCAAAGAGGAGGCGGTGGGAGTGGGGTCGCTTACTACGATAGTCCCAGAGGGTTGGGAATAGCCATCCTGTCTGCGCAACACTCTGCGTTTATGGGACGACATGAAACACAATCCCACGATGGGCTGAGCGAGTGGAGGAGGGGGCGAAACGATCGAGGTGGAAAGGAGTGAGCTGTCCCTTCGCGGAAGGGATCTCTGAGAGCGAGCGAGGGCAATACTCAAAGAAAATGAGTCTGGGAGTCGGACTTTACGTGGTTGTTTTTTTCGCCGCCATCAGTTCTCGTATTCGGTGCCGAGAAGGATTACTTACCACACTGGGTCTAACGGAAGACACGCAGCTAGTGAGCGCCGTCGTGCTGGGCGGTGGGGAGGACGTTACCAGGAAGAGAGAAAAGGTGTTCGGTTAAGCGGTGGCGTTGCGATGGAGCGGGCACTACAAAACACGATTACAGGCCTGTACACACATAGCATTACATAATCATCAAACAGACTGGGGTCGTTTACGTGGCGTCCCCTTCTCGCACGCGTGCTAGCAACTTTTCGTACTCTGGAAACAGCACGGTCGTCATCTCGCGCACAAGCGACCTCAACGCCGTGCTCTCCATAACCAAGTCAACGAAATACGGGTTCGCATCCAAAGACAGGATGTTGGCAAGGAAACCATACACCGTCAGGTCGATCCGGGATGGATGCTCCCCGCCGTGCAGGTACTTGCGTTCAGCGTACTTGGCCTCGAGCGCCTCCAACGCTTCCTTTTGCAAACGGTGCACCTCCTCGGGTGAATGGCGCCCAGTCCCACCACCGTGCAACACACCAGTGATCCTCCGCCTGAAAACCCACGCAACGAACGACCGAAAAGGCCAGGGGATTTCGCCAAACACCTCCTGTGTCGTGACCGCAAAGTTTTCGTCGACGTACCATCGATCATAGACGATGGCCGGATACAGCACTTCTTCGACGTACGCCTGGAACGCCCTTGACTCGGCTCTCTGGGTTTTCGTCAGACCGGCTAGCTCATCAGGATCCTTGATGAGATCGTTCTCCACGAGGTACTGGATGATGAAGTGCGAGTCGGGGATGGTGACTGTGCGCCCGTCATGAGTTATCTCAGCGTAGGGAACTTTGCCTTTGGGCCCTTTGAAGGGATATGTGTCGCGGAGCTCGTACGAGATCTTGCTGTACCTGAGGAATGTCTCCAGTTTCTGGCAGAACCCTGAAGAGCTCGGATGATTGGCTTCCTTTGGCACGCCCAAAAGCACGACGTGAGGCGCAGTCATAATCCACCAGTCCTGGTCATGTCAAATGGCATGCGAGTCGGACAGTGCGACGAAGGCGGACCTTTCCGGTTTGCCTGGAAGTGTTGGTGTGTCGTCGCAAGCACCCAACGATCTTTTTGAGGGCGCCAGTTTGGAGGAGGGTGACGACGACGCCCGGCTTGCTCAGCAAGACTTGGCGTCCGCAGTCGGCTCGAGTGTAGGCGTCCGCCGCGGAGACACGCCAGCTCGCTGCTGCTCCGTCAGGCTAACCGGCCGCTCATCAGCACCGCCCCAGCCATATCTCGTCACGTCGTAGTAGGACCGCGGGGCCGCACGTACGTGCCAGGGAGGGGTACGTCCGAGGCCCTGTCCGACGCGTCTTGCCGTCAGTCAGCCAGTTTAGCCATACTCGACGATGACGAGTCCTCGCATCACCGTCCTCTACTTTGCAGCTGCGTCGACGGCGACCGGTCTCTTTGAGCAATCGGTCGCTCTCCCTCGCGCTCCTTCCGACGACGACGAACCCGGCTTACCGCTCGCATCGCTCGCTGCCCTCCTCGTCTCGCTGCACCCCGACACGGGATTGAACAAAGTCCTCGAGACCAGTCAGTGGAGCGTGAATGCGGAGATGATACCCGAGTCGGACGTGGCTGCGGTGTTTCTGCGCGGGGGAGAAGAAGTCGCCGTGATCTGTCCCGTCTCGGGAGGATAGATGTGATCAATCGATCGGCTCTCGTTCCAATGCACTGACCCAGGTAACGACACGCTCTCAAGGTTTTGTTCCTTCTCATCGTCGCTCACAGACGTTGAACGTGAAGATCACAACGCAATGACGAGAGTGCGCTCAGTTCAGTTTACGTGGTCGATACGCCTTGGTGTGTAGACACAACGCACAACGCACAAATTGGATGCCAGCTCGAGCACACCTCGCCCTGCGTCCATGGCACGCTAGTTCGCTCCCAGTACGTGCCTATTAATGAATCTGTGCCAGATCATTCCCCTCCGCAGGGAAGACCGTCAACATCCAACTTAGATCTGCGCACGTCCGTCGCGACCCGGCGAATGATAACACGGGAAAGCCTCGATGTCAATTCACTATCGTTACGACCGTACCGTATGCCTGAGACGTCGGAGCAATCTGGCCGAACAGCCCCACCCCTCTACCTCTGGCTCACCCGAAACAAACCTCTCTTGCCACTCCTTACCGGTCCGGGTATTGCACGTCATAGTACAGATTCGACTTCAGGTGGCGAGGAGATCACAAATGCAGTTTCAGGAAAGAACCGCTGAAGGGGAGGGACCAAGGATTGGGTGTTCGCATAGTCGAGTGTGAGCAAGCGGCTTGCAGGCTTTCGTTGGTATGTCTAGATGAACTGGCTTCGGAAGAAGTCCTACTTCAGCCTAAGTTGTATCGTGAAGTCATACAACTCGCTAGGTTAGGCCTAAAATCCAAGGTGGTCGGTTATTGCTTGTTGAGCATCTCTCGCTCAAGCTGGGCTAAAAATGTGTCGGCATCGGTCGTTTGAGGACGCTGCTCCGGATTTTCAGGCGTGTGCGAGCCGGACGCAACACCCTTCTTCTCCAACGTCGTGAACGGATCGTTGGCCGTGGCTATATGAGTCACCGACCCCAAAGGTTTCGTTTCGTCCCCCTCTGGCATCACCTTTGTTTTCCTGCGTTTCGCCTCCAGCAAGGCTCGTCGTTCCTCAAGCTCTCGCTTCCGTTTCTCCAGTGCTCGGCTCGTCGATGACGGTCCACTCGGCTCACGCATACCTTCCACCTCACCAGGTCGTATATCCGTGGCGCCAATATCCTCTCGCGTTTTCTTCGTCTCCTCGCGTGCTGTTTTCAATTCCTCCATTTGCTTCTTTCGCGTGTCTTCGTCCCCAGAGAATTGGTAGAATGCCGCACCCTTGGCACGGACTTCTCTTGATGCATCGTAGTGCGCAGAGAGTGGGTTGTTTGCCTCTGCGAGCTTGTCTTGCACAGCCTTGATGCGTTCGGCAGAAGGTTCGTATACGGGGAAGAAATTGACAGGATTATCTACAAAAGAGGTGTCAGCGCCACGGACAGTTGTGTACCCTATACATATACGCACGAATGACATCTCTGTCATACAACACCACGCGAGTGAGACCCAATGCACGAAGGAAATACGTGTGACTTACGCATCGTCGACGTCTTCTGCCTCGTCCTGCAATTTGGCCAGGAGGTGACGAGGTACCTCTGACCGCTTGCCCGTCCGTAGTCGCCCAAACTCGTCTTCATATTCAATGATGGGGTCACCCTGCGTCCCAAATGAATGCCACGTACGCACAAAAACAGGTAAACACACACCTCTTCCTCTTGCGGTTTGGTAGGGACAGTCAGCGACTCATCCACATCATCGCTATCCGACTCGTAGTGGTCGGCGCTCTTCAAGTCAAACTACCCCGACCACGTCAACATATGCTCCCCCAGCAAAGAAAGGAAGGCAGGAAGGGAGCAGGCGGGCAGAAGTAGAAGAGGATAAAATAGCACGCACATCCACCAACAGCGCCTCGTACTGTTTCTCGCTCAGCCCGCCCGACTTGCCCTTCGTCAACTTTTCGTACACCTTGGCCTTGCGCTCCAACGCCGCCCGCGCAGATTCGATCGTCACCTTGCTCACCGCTTCCAGCTCGACGTCGCGTGCTGCACGACCATGCACGCCCTTGTTCGATCGAATCCATACTGTCGGTTTCTGAACACACGGGCGGTGATCGTTGAGCATCAGCGACGACGGCGAACACACGAGCAAAGCCGAGGGTGCACACCTTGTCTGGCCGCGTTCGCCCCTCGCCCGGGACATACTTGAGACCGCCCGCCGCCTTCGTCCGCGCAAACTCGTCTGATTTCTTCGAGAGCTCGGCTTTGAGATCGAAGAAAGAGGTGACGCTGACGCCTGCAGCTCTCGCCTTGTCGGTCGGGGGCATCGACAAGAGTTCGTGTGAGCGCTGGGATACCTTGCACGCAACATGACCCGGTGACCGTGCTTAGATAATATGATGCATGACCTTTTCTGTCGGCCTGAGGTTCATTTGCGCACTTTAGTCCCCTCCGTGGAACTTGGCATTATGTGCACTATGTTCTACTGTACAACTCCAACGGCTCCGTTCAGTCATCTCGCCTCATCAACTGTCGCAAGGTAGCATGCAAGACATTCCGCGAAAATCGAAAGCATACAGCGAAACTCTGATTTTGAGAACAAAGTATAAAAACCTTCATCCAGGATCATTGGTCGACATTGCGACGTCTTTCTTCCTTGAGTAAATCATTCAAAGATCCACCCGGCTGATACATCGTGGCGTCCACTCTTTTGGTTTAGGCTTGGCGGTACTACTCTGCGTTTCTTCCCTCAAGCTTTTTCCCGTCGTGGCCCCAGTGTCGAGATCAGGCATCACGACAATATCATAAGGTGGCTTGTGGAAGAAACAGATCTCCTGTCGATGCGAGTTGCGGTCATCAAGCGTCAGCACATGACCGTCCCACGCACCTCGGGCCCACAGGCCGGGTTGCACTTGGCCCACACGCTCCAGTCGAGCCACGCCATCAGCCGGTTCAAGTCCTCCGTCCACGAACTCCAGACGGGCGTCATGTCAACATTGACGAGTGCCTTCTTCGTGTCGAACGAGGAGTCGATCCCCGCATGCACCCCGCGTGCCCACATCTTCGTCACCACGCGGCAGATCTCCCGGCTCGTCCCTCGTATGGCTCGGAAAAGTAACTTCTCCGAGTCGGTCATGGAATCCAGCTCGGATTCCGTGACATGCCCGTAGGCTGTGGCACACTGCTTGTACACGGGTGTCGTCCAGTTCAGTGGCAATGCCTCGCCACCGTTCGCCATGTCCGTCGGTACTGCCGACAAAAACAGGTACGGCGTCAACATGGTCTTCAGCTGCGTCTGCGTCTTGTTGGCGAGGGCGTACGTCTCGTCCAAGTTTGTCGTCGTCGTCGCCAGGTCCAACAGGTGGCGCGTCAGCTCGAGCCGCGCGGCGAATCGGTCAACTATAACTTGACACAAGGTCTTCCAGTCGATTCCACTCGACGGGCCAGAGGGTCTGGCCATGGCTGCCTCCAGCCTCGATTTCACAGCCGACAAATCTTCGCTGGATATCTTTTGTGGGCGATGGTCCCATCTTTCCTGACCGGTTCGAGCAGCTACCAGTGACGGCGCAAGTTGGGTGTCGTAAAAGGAAACCAGGCTAGCTAGATCCAGCTGGATGCGCGTCTCGCCGGGGAAGTGATTGTGCCAGGAACACGCAATCAAGAGTTCAAGCGTCGGTTTTCCTGTTCAAAAACGTCGACGGTCTTTTCGTCCACAAGAAATCTAACAGATACACTAGACTTACGTGGAGCATCGTACGCGCCGTTCGCATAACTACCCGGCTCGTATGTTATTTTCTCAAAGGTAACGGTCCTGATGCCATTGGTGAAGTCGCAAACCATGATCTCGCTAAGAGTTACGTCAAGCAGGACCGAATCACGGACAACGTAGTTGCTTACAAGTCCATCCCCATCCTGTAATGGAGGTCAATGCAAGACGATACGCAGAGAAGTGGAAGTCTACCTGACAATGCCATCCATGCCAAACTGTTTGACCCATTCACAAAGGTCATTCAGCCGCTTTAGCTCGTTGCTGGCATTATCGGGGTTTGATTCCCCCCATAGGATGAGATCTTGCGTATCCAACGGGCCGAGCGTGTATTTGAGGGCGCTGGCGCCGTCAAAGTATACGACTCTGAGGGGCCGAGTGGTGGCGAGTGTGAGATGCCAGCACTCTCGGTAGTCCCCACAGTGCCAGTGCGAATGCTCAGGATCCAACCCAACCCATTCCGGTCCCGGCGGCACCTCGTGCTGACCTGCGGCATGGTAGAGAAGTGTACCTTTTGGAACGATGCCCGGCACGATCGTATGCCCTAGAGAAAAAACGACGTGCGTCCAATCGAAAGCTAGACGATCGCACGAATCGCGTACCGTTTGCCATGCGGACGTTGGGCCAATATTGGAGAAGCGAATACACCGTGTCGAACACGAGGTGATCAGTGGAATTGGGACTCGGAACCTCGTCAAGGCTCCACTTCGTATCAGCGTCGTCGCCGAGCATCCCAAAGTGTTCGTCATGCCAACGGTGACCAGATTGCAGAGGTACCTGGACGACGAGCGCAGAAACGAACACCGATCCGACAAGACTGAAGAAAGCTGCTCGGAGCATCGTAACACACCACGGGGGCGGTCGAAAGGGAACGTCTGGAGGAGCTGCAAGCGACCAGGAGCCTGTTCGGTTGGTATGAGCCCACCTTTTTATCTGTTATCGTGCGCCATGAGAGTTATGATCACAGATGGCAATTATTCGGCAGGCTGTGTGTAACCGAGCAACACCAGCGCTGGCGGTCAGGCACTACCTGTAGCAACATGCTCGTCAGACTCGACACCAGCGGCAATCGACGCGGGTGATACGACGCAATGCTGCGAAAGCTGTGACATGACTTTGTGTACCCGGCAGACGAGTTTTTGGGGAACCGGCGCATGCCGAGTGATCGTGCTGCATTCCCAGCCCCGATGCCCACGTTCAAGGGTGCCGTCAGAGCGTTCCAGCGGGCGCGGAGAGGTATGCAAACATAAGAGCTTGTCACGGATAAGGAATATGTTGACGTTTCAACGACCCGGGTTCCAGACCTCAGCGAGGGTGTACAACAGGCGTACGTTATCCTAGGAGCTACCGGCGATCTCCGGAAATGAATGGACAACAGGTCCTTGTCGTGACAATGTGCATAGCGGGACTACACGCCGCTGGCGGCACTATTGAAATTTCAACGGTCATCAGCAAACCGTGCAGTGACGTTACCACCTGACGACTCTTTCGTGGTCATTCGAGAGCTATGACTGGATGAAGGACCCGTCGAGCGACCGAAAAATGAGATAAGTGCCGAGTCGACACGTTCCCATCATACAGTTCGGCGTCGAACGCGCTCGGGATGCACATGGGCTGAACCCTTTGGACATGCGAAGCCGAAACTCTGATAACAGAGTCACCGCGCCGGAAATCCAAAAAAAAGGTGTCCTAATGCGACAACATTCTGGCTCTACTGTTCGGTAGCGATTAAGACATGGCCCGAGGTATGAAAACAATGTACTGGTTCAGTTCTTTTGGTAGCGCCGGCGGTGCAGCAGCGTCTGGTCTACTTTGAGGTGCGATCGCTCTGAAGAAGAGAAAAAACAGGACATGCGTTGAGCTTCACTTGATTCTGGGAATTTTCATTCCGTTCGGTGATGCCATCAAAACGAGCGCGAAGAACCAGAGCATGTTTGTATTTCAAGACCCCATTTGGCAGGCGATGGATGACAAGACTTACGCAACCCAGCCAATTTGGACGCTGGGCGCTGCATTATCATCGACCATCCACTGGTCTGTACGGCAGAAGACCTGTGCGCCTATCATTCCTGTCATATATTGCACCAAAGTGGTGAGCATCGGATAACGAGCACATCATCCTGCTGCATCGCGTGTCCAAGTTTAAACATCGTCCTGTGCGACGAGCGAAGTATATCACCGTCCAATTTCACGCAGACTTGCGTATTTCGCAGGGGTTACACAAGCTTACAAGGCATAAGATTAATCTATGAAAGTTTCGTAAACCTTGTCTCCCAGTCAGTAATTCACGACCAAGCTAGATTTACCACACGGAAAGAAAGAAAGGACCCACGTAGCATCGATCTGTTTCACTTGGGGAAGATATAGCATGATCTTGCGTCGATAACCCGCACCCTCCGATTGTTGACACGGGTTGCCTTCGAGATAGATTGTCTCCAACGAACTCACATGCTTCAGTTGTGGTTCGAGTGCGTTCAAATCAGGAATCTTGTTATTGTTCAGCTGAAAAGAAAGCGACGCTTAGTCCGGGCGTGCAGATCTTTCCGTCAAAGAAGCACACCGACCCATAGCTCCTCTAACGACGTCAAATGCGAGACATTCTCGATCGCAGGGACGAAGTTCGCTCCCAGGTCCAGTGTCTTGAGCTTGATCTAGGAAACCGATCATCGTGACCACGCATCCGATGACACTCCAGGGCACCCACATTGTGCTCAAGACCTTCTATTCTCTCAATACCATTATGACTGAGATACAGCTCCTCGAGATTCTCCAGCGTCTGCAGGTTCTCGATCTTTGTGATGCGGTTCGACTGGAGAGATAGAATCCTGAGTTTCAAGAGCTTGTCCAGGTTCTGACGAACGCGTGCGAGGTCAAACGTCGGTGATCGATGGGCTCCCCCATGGTGACGACGTACCTCGAGTTTCGAAAGTTTGTTCTTTCCTAGCCATAGCTCCTCCAGGTTGACGAGGTCGTCCAACCCTTCTATTCGCTGCAAAGAAGCACATGTCGATGGATATGCACGTGGTGGGTGACTGCCACACCCTGACGCACCCTGATCTTGTTGCCCCCGAGCTCGAGGCTCGTCAACGACGCGCACGTCTCGAGACCCGTTATCTTCGATATTCGATTCTGCACGAAATATACCGTCCGGAGCGATTGCAGCCCACTGAGCGCGTCCGGTACGCTTCGCAACAGGTTGAACGAGAGATCCAGCGTGCTATACATCAAGCGTCAAAAAAAGAAACGAAAACCCGGAAAGAAGATGCCCGACGCACGTCAACGATGGCAGCCGGTCGAGCGCGTCGCCGACCGTCTTGATCTTGTTGTCGTACAGATCAAGTTCCTCCAGCTTCCCCAACAGACCGAACACGTCCGGATCGAGAAACGACACGGCGTTCTGGCGGAGACACAACCGCCTCAGGTGGCCCGCAAACCGCTCCAGTCGCAGTGGCGCCAGGGAGCCCACGCGCACGTGCACGAGCTCGAGTTCCTACACACACACCAAGAGTCGATCGCGGTTCGAATCCGCCAGCATGAACCCCCTCTCCCCCGGTTTGGCAAGGTCGAGGGAAGGACAGAGGGTGGAAAACGCACGCACGTCGGTGTCATCTGGAAAGTCTCCCAGCGGGTCCTCTTCTTCCTCTTCATTCTCCGCTATGTCCTCGTGGGCAGATTCATATTCGGAGCCGCCGTCGTCATGGTCCTCTGTCGACGGTGGCGGCAATACCACGCGTGCGTTTGGGCTATAAGAGTGCAAGTGCGATGAGCAACCCGGGTTTGGGTCCCGGGCGAGCAACGTCCTCACCGCTTTACGATGACGAAATCCTTGTCCTCCGTGCTCGAGTGCTCGTCGTCTGGTCCAGACATGATGGTAGTCCAGAAAGGTTGATCGTGTCTAACGAATCCTTGTTCAGGTGCCAGGCACTTAGTAAGGCCTGATGGCGCGGCGCTACAACGACCTAATACGCTTTCTATGGACGCGTCCTGCCGCCGCAGCGACGTGGGCCACTCGCCATCGTCCCCACATTTTTTCAAAGGTGCATTCCCGTCTTTTCCTGTGGGGCAGAACGCGATTTCGCGTTATTCGCCGCCCGCTACAAGCAGGCCAGCAGTTCGATCAATGTGGATAGGTACTTTCCCTCGAACCTTGTTCACGTCGGGTGCGCCTCAAGTTCAAGACACGATCCACCGTGCTTTGCGAAAAGAGGCCTCCTAAACGACCAAGCAATGTCGCTGGGAGAACCTGGCGACCGCTCCATGCTCGAAACGAGTGGACACGGAATCTGGAACGGGGGAAGCACACGGTTTCGCCTACGCTGCACGTTCCGGGCAGGTTCGGAACGCCCGCTAACACGACTCAGCAATATCGAAACGACAGGTGACTTGTTTACCGCCGCGTTGACACTCGCTGACTAGTCACACACGGTCCGACTCTGAACGAGCTTGGTTCGTCCCACAGCTGAACGTTGAAAATCCAAGCCGGGTGGGCCCTGCCAGCTCGATTTGACTCCGCTCCACAACCAACATTACCATTACAAGTGCTTTCATGCAATCTTCACCGTCTGCCGTTCGCTAGTCATTACGATGTGTCCCACAGATCTGAACGGGCTACATGGCGTACCTTTGCATACAGCGAGTCCACTACTTTACCGACCTGCTCGAGGGTGTCGATTGCAGCGCCATAGGTGTTCTACAAACACCCACGACACAAATAAGTTTTGCAGGCATGCAAGGGGAAAAGAACGCACGTCAACTTCAGGCTCATCATAGACGAGAAGACACCCCCTTCCCTGATCGAGCACTCCGTGAAAGACTTTGTCCAAGATCATTTGTGAAAGTCTATCGACGACGTCAACTTAGGTGTAACACCTCCCGCCTACGCTGTGCGACTTACTTGGCTTCGACTTCTTGGCGGCTTTGACCGACCTGCTTCGCAACATGATCGATTTCGACAACAGAGTATGGTTCCACGATACGAAGCAAGTTTTGTTGTAGCAGGGTGTCATACAATGCAGCAAGGTGAGAACGGATCGTCTGGTCGGACGAAAGTTCTGGAGAAGACGGTTCGGTCTTCGATATGCAGAACAGACGAGGAACTCCTGACCGTCTTTGTAATCACGCAAGACTTTCTCAAACTCGGCCAAGTTGCGGTTCTGGTGGGCGGTCGCAATAGCGCGCATACACTCGATCTCGCGCAACTGAGCATACTTGGTCGCGAGCTTGACGGACAGAAGCGATGTCACGTCCTCGGGCTAGATGATTCGGTGCTTAACATGGGTTAGGGGATGCTTGGTGGGGAAACTAACCAGGTTGAGCATGACTTTACACAAAAGCATGTACTTGAGCGCAGTAAGCGCAGCTGGATCGTCTTGGGCGGTCATGCTCTCAAACGTCTCGAAAAAGTAGGAATATGCTGTGGTGTAATCCTTGTCCTCTGCATGCAAGACGCCAGACTGGAGATCGAGCGCAGCTTGGAGGTGTGGTGGGCAATATATCGAGTTTGCGGCGGTTCTAGCGGAAGTGAGTGCAGCCTGGTTAGAGCGAACGACGCCCGTCAGCGTAGCCGAGACGAGGGAAGAAGTTGCAGCACCTTTGCCTTGGTAAAGTTACCAATCCCTCGATAGACTCGACTCTCTAAAAGGTGGACCTCGGTGAGGATCATCTTGTCGTCGAGTTTCTTGAGCTCCGTCAAGAGTGCATCGATTCGCGTCAGGGCTGCCTTGAATTGCAAGGCTTCTAATTGGCTACAGACGTGTGAGTTTGAGCGTCATAGCAGAGCACCGCTGGCGATTTAGGCACTTGTCTTACAGAGCAACGAGGCGAATTTCCAGGCTATGCTTGAGAAATATGCGCTTTTCGCGATTCGACCAGTCGATATTGTCCGTGAGAACGTCGATTTGGACTTGACGGCTGTTTGGAATGTCGCCAAAGTAGTTGAGCAACGTTCGAACTTGGAAACGTCAATGACGGTTTAGAATGACTGCACCCACGCCAGCGCGACAGGAGAGAATGGTGTCACAGAAACTCACTGAGCTTGGCAG
The DNA here is from genome assembly GCA_038094175.1 of Boletellus aff. lepidospora. Taxonomy (NCBI): domain Eukaryota; kingdom Fungi; phylum Basidiomycota; class Agaricomycetes; order Boletales; family Boletaceae; genus Boletellus; species Boletellus aff. lepidospora. The sequence goes on from JBBPTT010000333.1 coordinate 25,189, forward strand.
TCTTAGCCTTTGCTGTCGACGACATGAACGACCGCGAGAGCGTGATGACCTCTGCCAGGCCCTTGGCGTTTCTGTACGTTGAACTCGGGCTCGCGTCCGACGAACGAAATTGAGAAAGAGCACACACTTTTGATCACGATAAAGTTCGGCAAGCTTGATCATGGCGGCTTCCTGGTCTCGAGGCGACTGATCGCGGTCACCAGCTGAAGACGTTCCATTGGACGTCGACGATGCTGGGAGAGATGTGAGGTGATCTTGTCGGTGCGAAGAGACGGACGCACCTGACGAACCCAGAATTTGTTTGTAGATCTTTTCTGCGCGCTCTGGGTTGGTGGACGCGACCGACTCGGCTTCTCTCAGCAGTGCGTTGCTGCTCGACATGGTCGTGCTCGCAAGACAAGCAATGACGCGTCTCCGAGTGTGGTCGTGAGAATATTGGCATATCGACGTTTGCTACAAGACCCTACAAGAACATTCCCCTGCAACGATGCCAGACAGCAAGGCCATGGCATCGCCAGTCGTACAAGTTACAGAGATGGTACGGTGCATCCCAGGCAGTCCCAGGACGGATCGATTCGATGTCCTTGCGCTCCATCACCAAGCTCATCCTGGCTTGCCTCGCCCTTCCAAGAGGCGAATGACGTGTACTCGATCGAAACAACGCAAACGATGACCGCGCCCGTCCCATCTACCACGAGAGCTTTGCAGAACGCTTGTGACCCAGTCTGGCATGGCGCCAAGGCCGCGACAGCTCGAGATCACCCATTCCACCTACTAGCCATCACTGGTTATGTTGACCAAGGTCCAAAGCGTTCAGGTCCCGATCAAAGACACCTTCAAAATCTCGCACAACTTGGTTCCATCGTCGATCAATCACAACATACATCATGTACAAGCTAATCTCCGCAGCCTCTTGCCCATCTAGCAAACCGGTGGGAGGATACATGTCTACGCTTCGCAACTCTTCCTCTCTCTGAATTCATTCAATCCCCCTTTGGCGCTTACTCAGTGTCAAACACCAATGCCCTCACCTCGATCGATTGTCTCTGTGGGGCATCTGCTGGGCTCGTGTTGTCCGGGAATGCTGAATGTGGGGTGAACCGCGCCTTGTCCGTGTCGGAATCAAAACACTTGATGAGCGTCACCTCGTCGGGCGTCTGGTCGGACAAGTAATACCACTTGTGTCCGGGGTTGTGCTTGACCCTGAACGTCCCGCCTTCGCGGTCTGGGTAAATCAGGCGCGACGCGACCACGTCGGCATCGATGTCGACGCTGCGATAGTCTGCGACCCCCAGCGGGTCGTGCGCCACGGGGTTCTTAATCGGCCTACGAGCGCGTTCGCGCGTTGAGATGGGGTGCGTATACCGGGTGCGAGCGCGCGGACTGACCTCCAGACGTTGATGATCCTGTACCGCCCTTTCAACAGTCTCTCTGCCTTGTCTGGGAGATGATGGCGCACCCGCCATTCGGCAGCCTCGAACGTCTGGTCGACGTGCACAGCGTGCTGTATGCATGCGACATCAGTCACCAGCACCAGGAGAACAACCACACCGGACGGAAGCTCACCGACGGCGCGCGCGCCACCTGCGCCTTGTTCCGCCCCTGCCCCACATCCTCCTTGCCACGCCGGACGGTATGATCAAAGATGAAGACCCGCTTGGCGCCGCGTGCATGCGCCCTAAGGATCGCCTCCACCTCAGGGTAATACGCCACCCGAATGCGCGCCTTGTCGTCAAACGCCTTCTCCGCGCTCGGGTGCGTCGCCCACGTGAACCCGCTCACATTGAGCCCGAGTTTGGCGCTGGGCGGCGCGGCGCGTGCATCGTGCACGACGACAGGAAACGGCTGGGTCGTGATGTTCGTCTTGGGCACGCCTGCGTGGGGATCCCAAGCGTAGGCGAACGGAGGCTCGGGGCTCATCGGAACAAAGTAGTTGAGCGTCGTCTGGACGTCGCGCGGTGCCAGCACATCGACTGTCATCTGTCGAAATCGATGAGAACAGGTAGGTATGACGCAGGGAGAGCGGGGGAATCTGATCTGAGCCATCACTGGGGGAAACGAAAGAGGGTCTTTTTTATGTAGGCACGGAGGTCACCGGTCACGTCTGCTTGGTCAAAAGCTGCCATCGCGTTGTGTTTTGCGATAGAATGGCTCCGAATGGCATGCGTGCAATGGGCTGGAGATGAACGACTTGACGCGCCCGCTGACAGAGCATACGACGGATTTTGCCCCAGAAACTTGGAGAAAAAGCAAACGGATGGGCCAGCTCGCAGGACTTAGTTCATATAATAAGAGCTTGTACGGGACACCATTTGTAAGCCGATTACGTTCGCTTGTAGGGGTCTCGGAGTTCGGCATCTTGCCCATGTTCAGGCGGAGACTTAATATCCCACACACAATGTCGATTATACGTAGTAGAGACTACCGTGGAGTGGCACATTTTGAATCTCCGCTTGAACATGTGCGAGCTCCGAGTCTTGAGGACTCTACAAGCGAACATAACTGGCTTACAAACGGTGTCCCGTACAAGCTCAAAGGACTATGTGGGCCAGGTAGGCTCAAAGGACTCGTGACCGATAGGACTGGAGAAGCTTTGGAAGAGGCAGAGAAGTGGATTATCACTCAGGATGATCAGTTGTGACGATGTGTGACATTTGTAACGTCTATTTACAATAGGTATAGGCGTAGGCTGGGCTCAAACTTTGAGCCGCTCTAATATTGACCGTGACCAGGACTCGCTCCCTGGCGGCCCGCCTCGAGACGGATCGGTTGGATGTCCTTGCGCTCCATCACCAAGCTCATCCTGGTTTTCCTCGCCCTTCCAAGAGGCGATGGACATATACCCGATCAAAACAACCTGACGCGAACGATGACTGTGCCTGTCCCATCTACCACGAGAGCTTTGTTGTCACCCAAGGTCATGCAGAACGCTTGTGTCCCAGTCTGGCATGGCGCCAAGACCAGGAAAACTCGAGATCACGCACTCCACCTACCACCAATCGCTGGTTGTGTTGACCAAGGTCCAAAGCGTTCGGGTCCCGATCAAGGACACCTTCAAAATCTCGCACAACTTGGTTCCATCGTTGGTCAATCACAACATACATAATGTACAAGCTAGCCTCGGCAGCCTTTCGCGCATCTGGAAAACCGGTGGGAGGATACATGTCTACGCCTCACAATTCTCTCTCTCTGAATCCGTTCAATCCTCCCCGACCTTTGGTCTGGCGCTTACTCAGTGTCAAACACCAACGCCCTCACCTCGATCGACTGTCTCTGTGGGGCATCTGCTGGGCTCGTGTTGTCCGGGAATGCTGAATGCGGTGTGAACCGCGCCTTGTCCGTGTCGGAATCAAAACACTTGATGAGCGTCACCTCGTCGGGCGTCTGGTCGGACA
>JBBPTT010000334.1:0-28537 GCA_038094175.1 Boletellus aff. lepidospora
GTCTTTCTCTTTCTGGTGCTGGTCTCTTTTGAGCTCGAATCGATTGTACCTCCTTTTTCTTTCTTTTTCTTTTCCCCGCTCCAATCATCCTCTTTGATCGCTTTGTTTGTAATACCCGCACCCCGCCTCCGACCGATATCTCATGTTGTACCCTCACCCCATTCCCAATTCAAATCCAAGAACGCGCCTTGCGTCACGCGCGCTGATCGGCGACAAGTGTCTGCGTACACAAACCGTCGTCGACGTATCACGCCACCTTGTCGACGTTGTACATCATGCATCACCACGCAGGGCACTCGGGAGCGCCGAGGGCGTCATGTGATGGATGGTGACACGTACGACCGCGCAGGGTCCGCTCCCTTCTTCCGCTGTGTAGGGCCGGATCATGTGTCCCTTTTCGGTTTTGACGTCAACCCCGGTCGGTTCCTGGACGGCTAACACGACCGTCCGATCGAGTATCATTCGCGCCCTCGCTGGCACGACGCAAGGGAGGTGGACGTGGGGTTGGGGTTGAGTGCCGGTGGACACGGGGATGCGGCGTAAAGCAGGCGGTAACGCCGGCGCAGCTTGTCCCATTAGTGCTAGCGCAGGGTTGCCACGTACCAGACTCCCTTTTGCGGCCGTTGAATGATCTGAAACCCTTTTTCCCCTCCGTCGGCTTGGCCTGGGCCGCTTCCACCGTGGCACGATCTCACTTTTCAGCGTCTTCTGCGACAAGAGACGTGTTGCCCAGTTCAAGGGCGCACAGTCGAGTAGTTATTTCTGTCTAGCGATCAATTCATCCACCCAGACAAAAGAACAGGTTGTGTGGCAACACAGGACGGAAAAAGAAAAAGACAAGGTAGTGTAGGCGTATCCAAGCGGTCGTCGTCGTCCAGCCCTACCATTTGAAAGCCGTCCTACTCAGCAGAAGATGGCGACGACAGACGACGATCGACAACCGATCATGCCTGGTTCTTCCTCACAGCGCCGTAGCGATCGCGTTCCAGGTCAGGATCCACCACCTCGTCGATCGACTCGAAACCTGACAATCGCCGTCGAGGCCATCGTGCTTGTGTTCGCGTCCCGTTCACACCTTGCCCTAGCCCATCTTCGGCTTCCTCTCCCTCTTCTACGGCTTCTTCGTCGTTGCCATTGCTGTACGTAGGTCGCACGGCTTGTGCTTCCGCTTGAGACGCATCCGGCCCATCGCCTCCCTTCTTCCTCTCCCCGTGATCTAGCGCTTTTTCGGGAATCTGAAACACGTCATCGGACACCATCCGGATCGTCGAACAAAAAAAAAAACGACAATGATAGTGATAATAAAAGAAGACTGACTGGCAGGCGAATGACGTATGCCAAAAACGTCGAACACGCGGCGAGGAGAAATACGTCGCGGAGAGAGACGGCATACGAATCCCTCGCAGCGCGCTGCAAATCAGTAGGCAGTCGCGCGACGAGCGTCGTCGAATGTCGAATCCGGTTAATCACCTGTCATATGACACCGACATCGCGGTTGGCAAATGGAGGGAAAACATGGTTGTAACTCTCACCTCATCCGCATCGGGTGTGCGGATCCGGGCGTGTAATTCCGAGTTGAGTCTCGATTGAAAGAGTGCGGACGACACCGCGACACCGCATACTTGTCCTGTACACAGACTCGTCAGAGGTCATTCACAGCAAGGGCGGCATCTGCGAATCACCGAGGCTGCGGAAGACCTGTCCAAATCCTATACCAACCGCCATCATCCCTTCTACATCATGGTCAGCTCGGCGTGATCCTATGTGCCCCCAATATCACGCACCGGGCAAATGGGCTAGCAATGCAACTGATGACGGCGAATATTGAATCAACAATCGGCAGAAAAACAAGCAAACACATACCCAGCATCGTTTGTAACACCACAGCGTTTCCAAAGCCCAACGGGATCTGTCGTTTACCCGTCAGCGTGATGCAACTTGGCGGAACAAAGGGTGTTACAATGCTGAACCACGTCTGCAGTGGACCCGAGTTTTCGTTTATGAACGTGATCAAGATGATGCCCACGAATGGGAAGAAACCAAAAATGATGTTGATCAGTTTGTATTTTCCCGTGCGATGCATCATCCAACTATGAGACCAGTCAGGGCACTTGGAATGCGGCGGACACGGACACGGGTGACTTACCCGGAAAACAGCGACCCGCAGGACAAGGCAATACTATTGGGAAACAGATGAGCACCTTTCATCATTAGCTTACGTTACGATGAACGTCAGAGAGGGGGCATCTCACCTGCTACGGACGCAGACGTCAAGGCCACAGTTTGAAACCACATCGGGTAGAAATACATGACCGAAAAGTTGCAAAGACCGACAAGAAAATCGCTCATTCCAACTAGGACAGGGACACGTTGTTTCAGTAGGGATGGCGCGAGCACAGGTTCTGGGGCAACCAGTAGTTCCACTATTACGAATGCGACAAAAAACACGAAGGCCAAGACAAGTGGAACGAGGACCCAGGGGTCGTCCCACTATGGTCATGGGGTCAGACTCTAGATTGGGAAAGCAAGACAAACAAATTTACCGCGCAGTCTTCATTGAATTTCATGCTCAGGAACATCAGGAAAGCCCCCACCTGTCACGGTTATTAGTCCACAAGGGCTTATCTGGTGAGGGGCATCCACGTACTGCCATCAGGAGTGTGAAGCTCCCACCCCAGTCTATTCTCTTCAGTATATCCTTGGTGCCTTTCGCCTTCCCCTACATGCACAAATGTGATTAGGTTCCGACGGAGCTTGTGATCGCCTGACTTACAGGGGTGACGTAGTGTAAATTATAGCCGGTTAGGGTGAGAGATATCGCAAAAAGGGGCAATTGCATGATAAACGCCCATCGCCATCCGAACCTTTGGAACAAAATGGATCATCACCCAGCAGGATGAGGATAGATGGTCCTTACCAATCACTTACAAGGCCCCCGATGGGCCCTCCAAGCCCCTGGCCAAGCTACACCAGCCCGTTAACTCCGCACAAACACCGAAGGTGAGGAACATACACCATTGAATAGAGCGGAAACACCTTGCGCCAAGCCTCTAGACTATGTTGCGTTAATGATTATCGCGCGGCGTGATTGGAAATAAAACGGACTCGTAAGCTATACATGTCGCTGATAACGATGCTGTGTGATCGGCGTCAAGATTAGATTGGTCTCACAGAATTCAGAATGATGAACTCGCCTGGAAGTCGTAAAAATGCCACCGCTGCCCATTCCGGTTAGCTGCCAGGCGTCAATCTCCAAGCCAACGCATACAATTCAGGGACGTACGAATCTGGCAAGAATAAGCATTTTCATGTCTCTTGCGAATCCACACGCAGCCGTGCCTAACGCTGCGACAACAACGGCTGTCTGGTTGGCACCTCTTCGCCCCAAGACGTTGCATAAGCGACCGTAGAGTGGCGTAAAGGTGCAAGCAGCCAGCAAGAATCTGGACGCCGTGGAACATTAGTCTTAATCGCGCCGCGTATCCTTTCAAGCACTCACGCTGTTCCTAGCCAACTGGCTTCGTTGGATTTTTCAAACTCTGACGAAATGGAGGGTAGTACTGGGTCGGAGGTGATCAATAATGGCTGAATTGAAGACGTCATTTCAGAAATGCATACATGTTGCCACCAGAGTGGCTGTAGATTCAATTAGACGGGCTTCACATCAAGAGGGAGATACCTACTATTCAACGCCTGTCAAATGAGGTGTCATGATCAAAACCATCTGAATACGTACTTGACGAGACACACTGACCGAAAGTGCGGTGGCAGACCAAAGGCCAGCCAGAATGGCGTAGCGTGTCGACCTTGGGATCTCCAAAGGACCCACGGACGAGCGTGGGGGTCTTTCATCGACACCGTTATGCGCGTCGATACGAGTACTCGTAGCCAGCAATGGGTCGCGCTCCGTCGCCATCTTCGGAAGAGCAGGGTATCGCAAGACGGTACGGACACCTGCGAGCGCTCTACAAAGCCAGCCGCAGTGGATGAAGAATGTTTCGATTTGTGATCAGGTTCCGGCATTTTCGGCATAGGACAAGCCCCGACTAACTCCGACCTGCCTCTGTGGCGCTCGTGCCGAGCAGCCGCAAAGAACAAGTCGACGCGCAGCTGCTGGCACGGCACTCGCCTTTCTCCATGGTCACTGTCATGCTTGCAACTGTCCACGAGTTACCGACACCTCGGCCCCATCGTCGTCGACACGGAGACAGCAGTAAGTATCGTGGTCAGCCCAGAGCAAACGAACGGGTCATTCACAACAACCGTTCCCTGGCGGATATCGCCATTATAGTCCACCTCGAGGTTTGACAAAGAGTAGTTTCTCGGGCCAATCAGTCACTCTTTGCCTATTCGGCACTGCCACTTCCCGACTCGAGACCGGCGGTTTCACTCGACCGCGTCGTCTTGGACACCTTGGTATTATGAACAGGGGTAATCATCGTAAGCATAAAATGGAAAGCACTACAGAGCGTCAGTGCTACCCTTCGTTCGGCGGTTCGTTATACCCGACTCCGTCGGGAATAACAATCTGCGTCGCGACGAACGACCAGAACTGGAGAAACATTACGCGTGAGTGTTTGTCACTGGTTTCCGCTTCGCGAACTAGGCGAATCGGTTGCGACGCCGCGCCATCGTGGTCTACGATTACACAACGTGTCGTACCAACATCACCACATTTCGGACGGAATAATTCCATGATATCATTGACAAAAAGACAAAGGGCCGCGTTGAAACATCTATTTTCTTTTTCCATCGAACCATCTGACAATTCTTTTCGAGTGTCGTGCCAGAGTTGTTTCGATGCGCGGAAGCTTGGACAGATCGATTTGATCGATTTGGTCAACGACAATTCCCGTCGCAAGCGCGGCGGCAAGGTTCCTGTGTTCCCTGAATTCAAAAAAAAAAGCCCACATGACCCTATCTTAGTTCTGTATCTCGGAGGCTTCGCGATCCAATACATCCATGCGGGGATATTCCATTTATTGCTTGGACACCTTTTTATCTGACGACGTTGCGCGGATGAAACAGCGCCAGCTGACAGGTCTTGGCCCGGTTCCGAAAGTGACGGAAAGGTATGAGGAAAGAGGCTATTTTCGCTCTCCCGCGTTGCGTATATCATTAATTATCTATATTTTGGTAGGCAAGCCAGCCCGCGCCACACACACACGGGCGCGCACGCTACGAAACATCAATATTTGTGTCGTTTCAAGTAGATGGCGGTGAGAAAGCAGCAATGCCGTATAGCTCCTAATACAAGCTATATCGATTGTCATATTTGGTATCGTTGCATGACCGGAGCTTCACATCCGTTTCGCTCCTGCATCTGCAGCGACGCCGTGACTACATCCTGCTTTCACCTCAGGGCTGTAGAAGATTGACGTTGTCGCGACGGCGGCCAACTCACTCCACGGTACCGGTCCCGTAGCCAGGTACTCCATAACGACAGCGTCCACCGCCCTCACGTATACCCACAAGGTATGTTATAATGATTCTGAACCGATCGTTCGTGCGATCAGCCAAGCAAAACCAGCATCTTATGTGGGCGCCACATAATTCCATGGTAGTCACAACTGCCAAGTAGAGCGAGAAACTTCCCCACAGCCAGACGGCTGCGAAAGACCTTTTAGGGGATCCCGTGTACGGAAGAGAGAACACACCGATGGGCCCCTCGGTTTCTTTAAAACTCGGTACGGGTTTTACAGCGCCATTTCTGCCGCAATGACGGTCACACAAAGGAGGGAGGATGTGTATGCGAGACGAGAAACTCCAACCGCCTGGCACTTTCCTTATCCAACTCGTATGGACGCCAGGGTCCCCTGAGAGTGGGCTGCTTTGCCGTGTACCTTGTTCCCTTGGTCCAGTGACTGCCGTCTGGAAGGATGCCCGCCACAGTCATGTTAAGAGGATCAAAACATATACAGCAATCCTATCCTCTTACTCTCTTGTGTCAAAGTGGAACGCAACCTTATCACCTGTGGTGCCAGATTGGGGTCGAACGGGCTGTTTCATGTGCCGTCCACACGCAAAGAAGAAGACGACCATGCGGTACTATGACACACACTGATCGGGAGAGCCAAGGAATTGTGGACGGCCTCCGAAATTTCGCACGTCATGGCGGTCGACCACATTTTGGGAATTCGGACTGAAGATGTTGCACCGCACGCATGGTGACATGGTGGGTGCGGGTTCGCTTTTGCGAGACTCTTCCTGAAGGGGGGGGAGGAGAAAGGAAGGGTTAAACCGGCTATCGGCAGAATGGGTGGATTCGAAGCTACAGCGTCCCGTCGATTCCATTCGAATCGACACCCTTTTCTTGATTCGCGGGATAGCGTAAAATGGGACATGAATACGGAATTGCGGCTCCACGGATCCCTTGGAGTTGACTGGCGCTCTCGACACGATTTCACGGGACGTTATTGATGCTGAGAGGTCCTCCACGAAGGGGATGCAACTGCCTTGTTTTGGTTTGATCTCCGCGATCGAGCGGTCTCGCTTCACTCCACACGGGCCAGCCCATTTGAAACAAGGCACGGGAAACGAGATTGCTTCCGTTAGACTCTCTCGGTTAACGCAAAATGGACCAAGAATTGTCACTATTATTTTTTCCTCTAAACCAATGACACGGTGACTTGTATACAATATATAATCAGGAGTTATCTCCTCGGCTACATGCAAGAACTAGGTTAGATAAATGACAATTAGGTGATACGCCAACTTGAACAAAACGCTCGAGTCTCGACTAGATTGCTGTTCCACTCTGACAAGCACGGCACTCAATGGTGCCTCATGATCGCCTGCTGGCAAGTCGGGCACATGCTATTGATGTTCGGGGCTATCGGACGAGGGTAAGCACCTACTGACGCCCACAGTCAACCGACGCACAATATTGTTGAGGGTACTGTCGGCTAAATGGCGGGAAATGGAAGCCGAACCGTGATGAGCGGCAAGCGACCCGGAACAAGCGGAAACCATACTATTGCCAGCAAGTCTGCTTGCATCTCGGCGCAACGCAGTCGCGCGGGTGGTTTGGGCTAAATTTGCAGTTGGGTCTCTCGCAGACGATCTGTCGAGCATGCGGGTCAGGGATATCACCACGGACGCGATGCTGACGCGCAACTGACAAGTTCTTCTGGCTGCGACGCGCGTCAGTCGAGTTGGCCATCGTCCGTAGTGGGGACTCACTCACCAAGGTGAACGCGTGACCACAGGTCAAGTAAACATTGCGGACACTAGATGTGAGGGGCGTATGAGCGGTGCGATCATGTCGGTATGGTCGAAACACCCACTGTCTCCAGCGGCACATTATGGATCGTGGGCTCGACGAGGGGCTATAGGCGATCGAGGAAGTGGCAAATGACTGAGTATGTCTACAGTGCGAGAGGGGGGCAATGGATACGAACTGGCGGATCGTTGGTGCCTTTTATGCTCCGAGTGAAGCTATGAGATCATCTTCCAAACGACGACAGGAAAGACGTACAGGTAAAGCGGCAAGGTAAGCCGCCACATCGAGCACAGATTGCGCAGCCATCCATAACGAGAAATTAGTGGATGCCGTGCGTCGTTTGATAGGGTTTCGCAGGCGTTTGTCGTCGAGAGAGACATCGTCGGATAAGGAACAAAAACAAATCACGCAGGCCGTCAACAGGAAGCGCCTCGAATCAAGTCACACGATATCTGGTATTCGACGACAGCCACTGATTTGGATAAATGAGGCCTGTCAGAGAGGTCCGAACGATCACAACACTTGGAACGTGTAACTGCCCTGACTCACAAAATTGAGGGAAAGGTTAAGTAGCGAGCTGGGTTTGGAAATTGTCATCATGGGGAATCTTGAAGGTGACACCTGCTGCCGTCAGCGTCGCGCATCCCCTGCATATGACTGTAACGGGTCCGGCGAAAGGATGGGGGAGGTGGATGCCATAACTATATTGACGGGGAACTTTCCGTTGAAATTGCAGTCAGCGGGTTCTGTCGGCCATTGACTGAAAAATAAAGCGACAAACACGCAACGGAACACGAGCGTTGGCCAGGCTTCGGTGGGTTCCGTGTGTGCCCAGGAGATCGCCTACTACCGCCACCCGACTTGCGCCTTGGCTTAGTCATCGTGTGTACAGCGTGCACGCCCATCACGCGTCACGAGCGCATTGCAGCAGCGGACAGATGCCATGTCAACATTAAATCAGACACCCACAGCGCCTTTGTCTGCACCGAAGGAGAAGAAGGCGAAAATTTTCTACGAACACGGCAGGGTAAGCCGTGCGCTCGAATCCGCGCCTGCCCTTCTTGATGACCGGAGCTTGTTCGCTCCCATGCTCACAGGACGCACTGGGACTGGCGCTTTCGGTAGCTAATATGCAGGAAGAAAGGGCGTTACGGAAGGCAGAGAAACATCACCAGCCACAGGTAACCGGCCCTCTTGGTCTGGCTTTAGCCAAAAGGCAATCGGCTCACTGTCGAGACGTCGTATGCAGGCTGGCAAGTCTCGAGTCGAGCGGGCGGATCGGGATCACGCGAACGACAGAAGAAAACGACTGGTAAATCTCCAGATGGGGTATCGCGATTAAGCTCACGTTACCCACGTTCCCAGGCGGAGGCGATGGCTATGATCACAAAACGACGAGCCGAGGCAAAGAAGAAGAAGGCGAGATCCCGAAAAGAGTCCAAAGGTCGGCTGCGACCAGGAGGCGATGCCAAAATTACCGCACCGGAAGACACCACGGGTGCCGCGCCTCGGAAAAGAGTATCGTTTGCTTGAACGGCCGATCTATCACTCCTCGCATTCCGAGCTGTTGAACGGAACATGGTGGCGAGCGATCTGATCGCAATTCTACTCCTGTCCGCTAGGATACTTCAGCGCCCGGAATATGAAGAGGGGATTGCTCGAATGATCAGTTGCAATGCCAGCCAGTGCGTGTTGTTCGGCGAATCCAGGTCGTGACGATCAACCGCCGCTGTTCTGGACTCGAAGATCAACGGAACGTAGCGTGTTGTTTCGTCCGAGCGTAGGCTGTGGTCCTGCCCGACAAGGGCGATATAGGTCATAGCACACCGTATCACTATTGTCTTATGTAAGATCACTACGATGGCTTACGTCATCTGTTCTTGAACACCAACTACCAGCTGCCATTAGCGACGACCGACCGTCGCGCCTTGTGGTACGTCCCTCGTCGTGCCCCCGTCGATCGATCCTCCAGTCTGACCGACACCCAAGTTGACCGCACGCGTTGTGACTGGGCTTATTCTGGCCTTGCTAGTGACGGTCGATGTCTCTCTACACGCCCGTTTTCCCCCCTTGTCATGAGTTCAACAGCCCGCAAAAGGGTTCTCCCGAGGGCGGTTCGGAGGCACTCTTTGGAAAGCAACAGCACTATGTCAAGTACTTGCGCGACCTCCATCTCTTCCTCTCGGCCCAGAACGACGTGCTGTCCCCCCCCTCTCGTCCAAATTCCCCCCTGTCCGACTATCGCGTCCAGAAGATGGAGGCCAGAACACGCAATCTATTCAATTCAGAAAGCGAGACTTGGGAATCAAAGTGGACCCGCGCTAGCATGAATTTGAGGCTAGGATGCATAAGGGGAAGACACCGGTCAGTGGCTCCAACTGATGCGTGCCCACATGAGCAAATCGTGGATTGGTTGCTGCCAGATGAAGAATCCGAGTGGATTGAGTGGGAGAAGGAGAGGGAGGAGAAAAGACGGCTCAGAGGAAAGACGAACGTATCTCAGCAGGCCGGCAACGTCGTTCCCAACGCACCAGACACAAAGCGACCTGGTCAAGTGAGCTTTGCTGGGCCAAGTCAATCACTCCGCACGGCGTCTCAACAACGACCTCCAGGCGTCTCGCCCAGAACCCTGCGCGCCGCCAAAGAGAAAGTTAAAAGGTGGCAGGCGTCTATGCCTTCTGAGGCGTGGGATGACACTACACGGGGCTCTTCGCCCGCTTCTATCAAACAGGTCGTGCCGGAAACCGAGGGGAAACGAGAGACCGCAGCGCTGCAGCGAAGTCGTACCCTCGATTTTGCAGTCGTAAAGTCAGCCGCAAAACCGTTCGTTGGAAAGACGAAGAAAGGATTCGGATCGCATCGAGCTCTTCGGGGCTATTCTGCTTCTGTACCTTTGCGCGAGTCGAAATCCTCAAAACTCTCAACATCGTCCAAAGTGTCGCAGAACGCAGCAACCGTTGATGTCGATAAGGTGGCACCTGCAGAAACTCCGACCGTAAAGCCTACACTGCCCAGGATCGCGAATGTACCAGAAACGGTGAGGCATAGTCGTGCGGCATAGGTTTTTTCTGACCCTCATTTTGCTGTAGCCTTACCTGCCACCCTCATTCCCGGCAAATCTAGAGACCTCGACTCCACTACCTAACTCAAAGATGCTTGTGCGCGCCCAGCCACCACCGATTCCGCCGGCGATGTTGTCAACACCACCGTCAACACCTGCAAATCCCGACGATCCACAAATCAATATTCCACAGCAGGAGAAACGATCCCGAGCGTCTTCTACGCCAGCGGACGGTATTGGCCCTCCCAGCACCCCACCCGCTAAGAGGCAGCGAACCGTGTCGCAGAGTGGCTCGAGTCTCGTTTCTGAACACCCGAGGCCCGTGTCGCCAGGTGAGGCTGTGAACATAGTGGATCGCACTCGAAATGAGGCACGAGATCTGAGCCCTGGCGAAACACCGTCCCACCAACAACTTGCGGACACCCTCGAGGCGGAAGAAGGACCACCCTTGACCCCAGCAAAAACCGATCAGCCTATCGCGAGTGCGGATGTGCAGGAGGTGAAAATTCCATCGCCCACGAAATCTGTCAGATCGTTCTTTTCTGCGCCGGATTCGGATTCTCCGGATTCACCATTGAAAGGAAACCTGCTGCTAGAGTCTCCTGTGAGCCCCATGCTTTCATATGCTCAGAACCCGAGCGTTTTCCTCCCTCAAATTACGTCTACGCAACTGAGGAAGGGGCTTCCTACGACTAGCCAGGCGAATGACGGCATCTTTGGGTTGGGATTTAGCTCTCAGTTTGATGTGGAGAGACACGTGGATCGTGTTAGTGAGTTGCTAGAAAAGGACGTCGATTTTGATGGGTGGTTGCAGGACGCGCGGACGGTCGAAACGAGCCACGATTAATGGGAATGTTTGGGTTTTTATCCACAACACGTGTAGTCTATTTACGAGCTGAACAAAAGCGCCGGGAGCGGGCCAAGGAAGGCAATGTGAAGGAGAGCATGGCCTCGAGGCGACATCTCAGCCTGGACACGGTATAGCGGTGATCATGTGACCTGTACCATACTTGTTCGATATCAGCGCGTGTTCCAGACACTCACAACCTCGTCGTCGCTCACGATGAGCCGGAGGGACTCGCGGACGTCCCTCAATGCCAAGCAGAACGACGCCCTCACGGAGTTCGAGAACTGTAAGTCTCTCTTATTGTCTATCTCGGCTTGGGTTCACACTATGGTAGTCAAGAAGAAATTCCTGCTCGCAAACAAGCACATCACCAAGTAGGCCGTATTCTTATGTCCACGACCGACGCTGAGTCTCTTATTTGGCCGTTAGGCTCAATTCCACTCTAAGTGTTCGGATTGAGGAGCTTCAAGTCGAGATATCTACCCTATATGTCGAGAATCTGCGCCTTCGCGCTTCTGAGATTGCGCTGGCTACACAGCTCAAGAAGGAGCAAGAAAAGTCGAGGAAGATCCTTGCGGACGCAGAGGCTGCGGTACGTCCGCACCTTGCGCCCTGTGGCGTCCCCATTCCCTTAGCCTCATCCCGATCTGTTCAGACGTCGAACCTCTCGAAACATCTTGGTTTTCTGCGACAATCGCTGAATGTCACGCCCAGCGTTCCCTCCCTGACGCTGGATCCCAAACCACCCCCGAGGGCACCGCGCCGACCCATGTCAGATCCAAACGTATCTCCGCTGGTACCACGACTATCCCGCGCTCCGAACTTTCCGGGGATTAATGAGGATGACGAGGTGGTTTCTTCGCCGGAAGCGGATGAGGATGATGTCGTCCACGTCACTTCGTCAGCGCGTCGGAGGGCAAAGGACAAATCATCGTCCTCTCGCTTAATGGTGCCACCCCCTCGGGTGGTGTCCCCGCCGCCCTTGCCGACGCCGCCGCTTCACATCAACTTGGTGGCACACGAGTTGTCCACGAAACGGAAAGGGAGTCGGAGGCAGAGCGGACTGCTTTCCGTAAACATAGGTGCCGGCACATCGCTGGCATCGGAGAGGCCCGAGGGCCCAATACATCCGAGAGCGTCCAGTCCTGCCCTCGGTTCCCCGGAGCGTAGGAATGCTGGGTTGGCGGAAGACGATGAAGAAAGACAGGTTGATGAACTGATGAGCGCAGGATCAGGTCCTTCCGAGGAACTGGATGCAGTGGCGCGAGCGAAGAAGGAGAGAAAAGAAAAGAAGTCGAGATTGGCGGAGAGGGAGGTTGTTCAAGAGGACACTGACCTTGGAACACTGAAGATAAAGGAGAGGAAAAGGCGCAAGGAGGAGGAGGGTTCCGGGTTAAAGGATGTCACCAATTCCTCGAGGAGTCGTACCACTCTCCCCCCATTGGACATCCATATGTCTGGTACGTTTGGACCCTCGTTTTCTTTCGTCATGTGGCTCCTCTGACACTTCTTTGGTAAGGAGATCGAGATGGGCGGTACATGCTGGAGACTGACGTCCCAACCTCTGCTGCGACTTCTGTAGCCACAACACGAACCTTCCTATCTACGCCGGCAACAACACCCATTACCACACCCCAAGTCTCTCAGCTGCCGACACCCCGCACGTCAAGTCCCGTACCTCCAAGTGCTACATCAACATCGGAACCGGAAGGACCTCCAGGGGGACGAGAACGTCGAGTCCGTAAAAGTATCAATTATACAGAACCCAAGCTCAACACGTGAGTCTGAAGCTTCCAAGCATCCCACGAGGTTGCCAACACGCTGATGGATGATGGCTTCCAGAAAAATGCGGAAACCCGACCTCCCGGTACCTTCGGCACCGATGACTGCCACAGCTCCGAAGAAACGTGCTTCAGCGACGAGCATTCAAAGTGACGACACGGACGTTCGATCGTCTCTGGATGGTCCTCCGAGACGCCCAGTCTCTCCCTTCCAGCCTCCCGTTCCACAACCGTCGATGGCCACGACGGGCTCTTTGACGAGCGGAGGTTCTGTCAAACGCAAGAAGTCACGACCCTTTATACCTATTGACGACGATGACGAGAGTGATGGGACGCAAGCTGACGCTGAGTACGGCAATGGCAGTGTAAACGGATGGATCAACGCCGAGGGTCGGCGACGGAACGCCCAGGGTAACACGACGCGGGGCAGCGGCAGCCTTCGCAGGGTCCTCGAAGCCGACGACGCAAGGCGACACAGCCTCGCTGTATGACACGTACGAACGCCCCTCCCACTAATCCCGTTGCGCTCATGGTCCCCCCCCTCTTTTGTAGGCTTATTCTATACTATTGACGGCATGAATTACGGAGACTCAAGTATCGTACAAATACCAAAACTCCGCATCGTGTAATTATACTTTTTTGTTTTCCTCTTTTCTTTTTCCTTTTTTTTTTGGACCTAAAAATCGTGACGAATTTTTACGACGCAATTGCAATGACATCTCAAGCAAGTAATAATTTTTACAGCTGGTTTCCGATTGGTACATTTGACCTACCAGCATGGCCTGGCACAAGGGCTTGACAATTACATACATACACGGTAAATGCATCCAAACGTATATGGGACGGAGATATGGAAAGAAAGAGCGGAGCCTTGGCTTATCTTCAAAAGTAGGCCTAGGGGTGAGAGGAGGCGGCCGATTAGCATGTCCTCACGATCTTTTTTTATTCTCATGGCGTCACAAGGCGGTACTCACCGCGGCGTTTGGAGGGCTCGCTGCTCCACCAATGCTTATCAAGGGGAACGGACGTCAATGATTAAGGCTGTACGTGGAAAGGGAGAAAAAAAAAGAGAGGGGGGAAAGCGAAGGGCGGGGGGAAAGAAACGTCGCGGTACGTACATATTTAACGGCCAAGATGTGAAAAAGAAGGTGTATCTTCCCGTTTCCTTGCACACTTGTGACAGCGCTTCGAGGTCGAACAGTTCACCTTGATAAAGGAGAAAGGAAGGGGGGTGGGAGGGTAGGCGATGAGTAAAAAAAAAGTGATCAAGTCTGTCGATAGATGCTTGCCTATGGGCATTCCCCACAACCTTGTTCGGAGGAGAAAGGTAAAAGGAAAGAGAAAGAAAATTCAGGCGCTGCTCGCGTTCTCGACGTTGACGGACCGTGTCGGTTACTCACCCAACGATAGTCTGGGGAGCGGAGAAATCAGTCGAGAACGAGCGTCACCCGTCAACATTCGGCCCCAACCAATTTACGACTTTGGACTTGCCTCGTGAAGGAGTGGAACACCCTCGGGTGCCGGCCAGCGCTGTTATTTGTGGGCATCAGAACACGGGAGGGCAAACGTCGCGATGGCACTCTCTGGGGCGTTGACGCACCTCGAGGGATGGCTGGTCGGACGCAATGGCTGCAAAGTGATTGTTCCTGTATGACCTCCCGTCAGGGGGTTGTTTCTCTCCAAGAAAACAGAAGAAGGCGTGCCACAGGAAGCGCTTCATATCCTCGCTTTGCTCAATGCCTGCACTAAAAGAAAAAAAATCAGCCTGACGACCGCAGGACGAGAAAAAGGTGACGCACAAGCGCTCCGGCTGGTCAGGCAGGGTTGCTTTGACGTCATTGTCGACAGAATAATACTTTCGAGTAAACCCAACGCGAATAAGGAGGATATCTGCCTGTCTAAACGTGACGCCTTGCTTCTTTGCACACGCTTCGAGCTCCGCGACGCTAATCGGGTGCGTCGTCCAGGGGTCATAGGGAAGCGGCCCGCCGTCGGCGGTGTGGTAGTGGACGAGGTCGAGGAGGACACCGCGTCCACAGATGCCATGTTTCGACCAGTCTGGAAGGGATCCGAATAGCGGTGTTAGCCGTCTCGGCATACGAGGGACGGTGGGGGACGAACTGTGTATGCCAAGCTTTACGCGACTGTGATCGATCTCGCTCGGGTCACGAATCGTTATCTCACCCTCTGATAGCGATTCCGCGGGAGTGCTAAGGAGGGTCTGGACGACAAACAAGTTCCGAACAGAACGTAAACGTACTTGTTGTAGAACACGTTGTAATTTATCAAACCAATATGTTTAAGACCATCCCATTGTGAACTTGATTGCGTATTCTGAAAATATCCCAGTCACACCCGCGTTCATAGCAAAGGCACAGCGGTTGTGGGTGAAAAAACGGGCGAGGACGTACGATGTGTATCACGTCATCTCTAATTGGAATTGAAGGGGAGTCCTTTGGAAACGTTGTAACCGATGGCGCCCTGCGTCCGTAGAGGGGCTACGGATCATAACTATTAGCCCACTCTCAAACAATAACAAAGATAACATCCACCTTAGAAGGGAACTGAATCGGCCTGTCCCTTCAAGTCAGCCGATATCTTCCAGTATGCATCCTTGGTCACCCGACGACATACCAATTCAACGAAACCGTCCTCCCGGAACTGCCCATCCAGACAGTAGCGATCCCGACACCTGAGCAAGTAGTTCGCGTCGACGTCACCGCAAGCAACGCACCGGATTTCTTTTTGAGCAGCCCTCTGGACGACGTCCTCTGTCAGCAAGTTGATTGTCCCAAGCTGGTCGTCTTTCCCCCACACCTCCCAGGCACATCCGTTGAATTCGTGGAACTTGGGAAGCTGGTCAAACGACGGGAGCGCTCTGGGCACCGTGCCTTTCTTGAGAATCCTATTGACCGGCGCAGCCACGACGGACTTGATGGAAGACACAGAGTGCCTAATCTTACCGTCCCTTTGAGGGAGCATACGCTTTGTTTTAGATGTCATGGCGAGTGAGAGATTTCAGTGAGTGTGCGTCGGGATCTAACGCCGGATATATAGCCTCCATACGTTTCAGAGTTCATCCCAGCGGGTCGGACGAAAGCTTCCGCCCCCCGTGGCACACCGAGGACTTCGATTAGCCAGGGAGCACGAGGTAGAGTCAGTGAACCAAGATGGCGTCATTTCACTCAGCGCTGTCAAACTAAAATGACTTTGGAGTGACGGCAGGTTACATACCAACTGCCAATGAAGGCCCTGGGCTGTTGCCAGTGAATGTACCGACCAGCTTGTCCAGGAGACCCCTGACAGTGTGTATGGGTACCGTGCATGTCTTTTCTATGCTATGGCTATCAGTGTCATCCCGACACTTGAACAGCCAGACACCGAAATTTAACGCACCAATAATAATTTACCCTAGGTAAGGGTCCACTTTCATGACGCCTTTGTACGAGAATGCTGCGGGACAGCTCTGACAAAAGAAGGATGGGCCGTAATCCTGGTTATCGGTCTATCCGTACTCCTCGTCGCTCCCACCATCACTGGACTGCGCGCCCTCATCGACGTTCCCACCATCACCCTCATCACCTCATCACCGTGTGCTTGGTAGGTAGTGAGTAGGCTGCTCTCCGTTTCGCCAAGCACTGATTTACTCTAAATTGACAAGTGCTCCATAAAGCAGCGTTGTGGCAGTGGGAATTGTCGGAGTCTGCCACTGCCACACCGCAAGCGCTTCCAAAGATGCTTTTTGCACTTTGAGACCATAATAAGTATGCAAGACACCCCGCCAGTCGACCACAGTTGCGACAGTTTCAGTCTTTTCTAGCAGGATGTGTCGTGAGGTGTGTTTAAGTCAATCTCCAACTTTGCTGAAGGTGACGAATTTGTCAGCTATATACCGGCATGCTCCTGAGAACCTTCGAACTTGAAGGGTGTTATAATGCCCGATCATAGTTCGACGCAACCCACCCTCGACCCCACAGTCAGTTTGCCTCCATATCAGCCAACCACTGGCACGGACTTGACTCTGCAGCCTCTCCGAGCGTTCGTCTGCGAGATTCACCTTGTCGATATTTGCGGGTTTCATCTCTCGGCGTATATCGCAAGTCGCGCTCATGGCTTCTGCTCTGCGAGCTGTCACAGACACTCAGCTGTACAACTATGCAACTCGTATGTCCTCTGTCCCCCTCCGTTCATTAACCTTACCGTTCTTCCCAGCCATGGTCCTTAGCGCTGTCGGGTATGACTACAGTAAGTGTTACACATCTCCATCTGTATTCTCGAGCTGATCAAACATCAATGTGACCAGTCCTTACATTCAAAGATGAGGTATCCATATTATCAAATCCCATCATGTTTCGCTAGCTGACAATTTTGCAGGTAGAGTATATCTGGGTCGGTGGTTGCCTTTTTTCCGGGCGGTCTGCATGTCCTGACGTGGTTACAGAGAAAACCCTGGACACACGTGTCCACCTTGTTTGTTCTCGTATGTGCCCTGGTTTTGTTCACGATGCTGAGCCACGGCCAAACGCTGTTAACGTCCAGACTCGTTATTTCGGGCTGTATTTTTCTGTGTATGTCCATTCTCTACAACACATCTGTTGACTGGTTCCTAATATGTTCACTAGGTTTTTTGTCCTCGGTGTGTCTGAACAGATATGAGATTACGGGCTGAGCTGATCCTACTACCCAATAAAAGTGGGGAGTTCTTTTTTGTCTGTGCCTACAAAGGTGCCTTCTTATGCCACTGATGAATAACGAGGATACTGATGGTCTTCAACTTACTGGTAGACGTATGTTTGTTCATGCTTATTAACATTTCCAAAGCCGTCGATGATGCCATGATAGTTGTGAGTACGGCCATTCGATTATTCGGAGGTGCGTTCTGACAGGAATCCTTTCAAGGCAACGCACTTTATCTCTCGGCCACGTGGGCCCTGATGATTTTCATTTGTGCCGCAGAGTGTGAGAGCACATGTTCATGTCCTGCCGAACTGAATTACATCGGTAGACGCAGTGATAATGATCCTCCGTGTGTGGGCATTGCACCATCGATCAAAGTTCATCCTTGGCATCCTTCTCACGTTGTATTCCACCGAAGTCATACTATTCCTGATTGATGCTATTGTTCTCAGCATTAATAATCCTGGAGGTGTGTGGAATACGACGTCAATCTATCTGCACTAGTATATAACAGGATGCGTGCCGTTCTCCCGGTCACATAGAGGCTGCCGTTCAAGCGCTCACTTTCTCCTTTTGTTTGACGCAATCCAAATCCGTCGTTTGGAGCAAAGCTGTGGACATCGTTCAGATCGCCCTCGGTGCAGTGATGTGTCTGCTCAATGTTATTCAGTTCATCAGGGAGTTATTACGAATGTACTCAGCGACAAAGCGGTTTCGACTGAACCGGTACATGAATCTTCTCGTGAGGGAAGGCACAGTCTACTTTTTCAGGTATGTCTATGCTTGCCCTTCTTGTACCTCCGTCTTCCGCACACCATGCTAACAGCGCGTTCTTCTATCCAGCATCCTGGCATTGGCACTCTTCAGCGTGTTGTGTAATCAAGGAAGCATTTCAACGCGCGGATGGCGGATTCTGCTTGCAGCAGCGATTGGGTATATACCCGCTCTCGCTCTTGTCCCCAGATTCATCTTGAATCTACGGCAAGTTTATGCGCGCGATCTTCAAGGCAGACCCGGAGGCGATGTTGACACAGCATTCGGTTTGGCGTCGGTGTCTAGTCATGGCGCTGTCGTGAGCACACTCATATTCATGGACCCGACGCGGAACATGGTTGAAGGAATTCAGATGAAAGAGACTATCGGAGGAACCAGCAGCGCCGAAAGTGGTGAGGGATAAAGGCGGCTGGATATCATATGAGGTTAGGTCACTGGTAGCCACATCCTTCATCGACGCCCACAAGTCCTCGCAGGCCGAGACTTTGACCACCTGTTATTTATATACGCCTTTGTGCGTGCTACAACATGCCATGACCTGTTATTACAGACAAAGCACCATGAACTACATTGATGCGCATTTATACTATGTACATGAAGACCGTGGACTTTCCAATGAACGGATAATAAATTGTATTTGCCGGTGTGATGGGTATACACCTACTATGACGCTCGTCCCGTGGTTCATCTTGAACTGGTAGGAGCCACGTGTATGCGATCTTCGAGGGAGATATGAAAGTGAGACTGACGTAGCGTTTGGTGTGTCGCCGAAGTTTGGCCATGGTGCTGCTGTGCGCACAATCGGGTTTGCGGAACCCAGGGAAAACGAGAGCTAGGCGAAGAGCATAGAGGAAATATAGGTAGTGGAGAAGCCTGAAAACTAGGAGCTTTGCGGAGCCAGGAGTAGTATGTGATTGAAGGGGAGGGTGAACAGAAGTTTGCATACGTGGTGTCGGTGCGGAAGAATGCCGCGATGGCCAAGCAAGGATTCGAGTATCCGCCTCAGCATGCGAGCGAGTCAGGTCGGGATCGAGCATTGAGCTTCCCTGTAAGTAGGAATGCGACGTGTGGGCAGTGTTTACAGGTTTTTTTGGCCATGTCAGCAGCGTGTGGAATAGTGCACCATCATGTTCGTCCCATCAACTCTCGAGGAAATGAACCCGGGACCTCACAGTCTGAGCCTGCCATGTTGCTTCCAGGTTACTTGACGACACGCTGTGAAAGAGTAAGCGAAATCCTGTCATGTGGGTTCGAGTGTGCACGCAGTGATTGAACAGCTTTCAACAGCGAACGTGTGCAGGTGAAGGATTGTACCACGATGAATCTCGTGACGAGATGGCACTGAAATAACACCAAGCAGCCCTCAAAGCTAGACCATTTTGAAAGAATGTGTGCTCCAAACCAGAATAAGTGCGTCAGGGTCGTTCAGAGTTGCGGTGAGCTTTTCTGTGTGCACGAAATTCTTCGGACGGTGTGCCAGACAGCATGTTGTTATTGGGACATGATGCGGACATAAGCGTGATCAATGAGGGAGATATAGAAGATGGTGATGTAGTGACGACTGTAACTTGGTCTGGTCGCTCCACAAAATTGGCACACGCGGCACATACCAGTCGTTTGTTTGGTGGGGGTGACTACGACGGGTACAAGGGGCGCTGAGACACGTGACTAGTGGACCGGTAGGCTTACAGGTGGACTCGGACACGATTCCCTGGCGGCTCGGGTCATATCTTGGATTGTGGCAGCACCTCGCTCGCAGGTTCTCCGTTCTTGTTGTCGCATTGTTCATTCTATCGTGCTGCGTTGCTCCGCAATGTCCCCCGTTGGCGAAAGCCAGCCCTTGTTCTGTCCTGTGGCACGAGTTCAACGGCAGCAGACGACGGTCCAGGCGTTCGTTGAGTCGTCAGAGGGGGCGAATTTTCTCAGCGGAGGCCGGTGTCGACACACGATCGGCAATCATCCCAGTGGACCGTTCGCTCAATCGGTTGGTGAGCATTCCCATCTTGACGCATCCCAGCGCTTATTGTTTTTGTACATTCTTCGTGGCTCCATTAGGCTGATGCTCTCCCATTCTTGGTGCATACTAGCACGACGTCTCACGAAAAGCTCGTCTGTGCACGAGCCCGTCCTGACGAATCGACGATACGTTCCTTTCTCAGATACGTTTTCAATAACACAAAGGGACGGTCCATACATATGGCCACTTCTCAAATACATACGAAAAATTTATTTAACCAAGAAGGCTGTCCGAAATCCACGACGACCACTCTCGGAGGAATTGACCTCCGTTGCTTATAAGATGTTGACGGGCGAGCAGCCGATAACGATAAGACCACTCTGTACGTGCGGAGAACGATCAGGTCCGCCCCCTTTCTATTATTCCATCGAACAGAAAATGAACGACTTACGTAGTTGTTGTCCTTGCAGCAGATGGGCTGCTGAGAGCACTTGGTGCTACCAACGATGGGAGAGCAGTGGACTCCAATGAGACCAGTGATGTCGCCAAGGACGAGTCCGAGCAGTCCGATGATAGCAGAGATCCCAGAGTCGCTCGCCTGGGACGAAGGTGATTGTTGGCGCAAAGCATAACAGCGAGGAGACCACAGGTGCCTCACCTTCCCGACGCTGTTGCAGCATTGGATGGGACCAGTGTTGCAATCGCCTCCGTCGCGGGCCTCGAGCGCACTGGGCGCCGCGGCCACGACTGCAGCGAGGGCCGCGACAGGGAGAAGAACAGAGAAGCGCATTCTGAGTGATGGTGTAGGAAGGTTGAGCTGTAGAGGCGATGGGGATGCTGTTTGACCGATGGTGAGTAGCTCTATGGCCCATCTTTTTATACACCTGGAAGACCTTCAGAACCCCCCTTCCGTTTTTGCTGGACCCCTCTGCACATATCCCATTTAGTCAGCCTACTTGCTCAGTATGCACGCATGTGCGGAGGTATCGGACGCCCCACCACCACATCTGCAAAATGATACCATTAATCGGGGAAAAGGACAGATTTCCTGATGACGCTGCTGAGCGGTCCCATCCCACGCAACAGCGCCCATTGGTGTTCCCCTTGAAAGCCCTGAGGAAGGAACCAGGTAGGTAGGCTATGTTTGATTACATCTTCATTGATCCAGGTATCACAGAAGTGGGCAATCAGCCAGCGGGATTCACTCAACATGGACTTTACTCACTCTTGTTCTTCCTGCGACCGTCCAGAGGGAGCACGGCACGCAAATGCCCTCCGCTATCCTGCAAATCAGACTTAGGTTAATCGACGGCCAGGATGCAATGCGCATGAGTTACCTCAGGTTGCGGAGCGACCATCACATGCATGGCCTCGAAAACATTAATTGCCAAGAATGACCTGGTCGTAGTTCATTGAATGCCGTGACAGAGGCAGGGTTGATCGTCACTAGAACGGCTAATGAACATACGAGCTGAATATGTTCCCTCACTGATGACCCGGGTCCCCACCCATGATGTATGATTGCGGTAATAATGACTGGGATGGGGTACTGTGATAATGTAGGGGTGGGTACTGTGTCCATTTCCATTGAACGTGTGTCAACTGTGCAGTGCTGGGAGAGGCACGGCTTACGGTGCTGACATTTAAGATGGATGTGCCTTTGCGTAATCTGTTTGTTCTTATAATTAACTTATATCAACTATGCTCAGGCCCATGGTGTAGGTGGTCTGGGATGGTCAGGTGTGCCGTTTGCATGGGACAGTCGTTGCAGCTTAGACAAGCGAAACAACAAGAGCATGATGTCAGCATGGCCTTGAAAGCATAAATAAAATGAGCTGATCCCTGCAGAAACTGCCACTGAGCTCTAGAAATGAATTGTGTTTGTTCATGTTAATTTCAGTGAGGATGATGTCTATGGTCCATGGATCCAACATCAAGGTATGACAAGCAAGTATAGTGCTGGCCCAAGGCACAATCTAAGCTGTCCTTTGACAATCATGATGAACCAATAACACTGCACTGCCAGGAGACTCTATGAACAAATCAAGGATGACTCATCATAAAGCACAGGGGGCAGCAATGCTGCTTGCTTTCACTTAATAAAGAGAAATGGATGGGCTTTATGAGGGCATCATCTGTACAACTAGTTAGCTTCCTATGCCAGTAACCATTAGTGATACTGTGGCCTAGCCTGAAAGTCTTGAGCCAGTCAAGCTGAGCTCCAAAAAGCCTGGCTGGGCTGGGCTGCATTGAGAGCTTGGTGTGGCTTGGAGCCTGGCTTGACATATTAAGAAGCCATGAGTTCAGCCAAGCCAGGCCTCAGAAGCCCTAAAACCATGAGAAACTGACCTGTCCTGATGTCAGTGTGTTATGATTTTCTTTCTTTCTCCTTGTATCTGTCTTATCTCTATTGAAACTGTTATGAGAAATACCTCTATTGGATCACCAGCAAGACAAGAGCTATCCTTGATGAGTTTTTCTTCCACTTCTCAGTATGATCATTCAACTGTATATTCTTCAGATGGACATATCCCATTCAGGGATTACCCAACCCCTATGCCTCCTATTTTCCCTTTTGGTCAAGATCCTCTGCTGTCTCTATTTAGATGATAATGATCATCCATGCCTATGTCTTATTCTGGACACTCTTCTCCTCAGGTGATTCTCTCACATCACCTTGTGTTCCCCTTGTTCCCAGATACCACAGCAGTATGGTAATACTTGATGACTCCTTCACAGCCAATTCTTAGTCATGCCTAACTAGCCTAGCAGTATATAAACTCAGTGGCATGTACTATAGTTCTTTAGCTAGTTCTATGCAATCTACATGTAGTTTTCTGGCCTCCATGAGACTACAGGTTGCAGTTAGTGAGAACTTCTCATGTCCTTGCACTACACCTCAGAGTGTGTGCTCATCTAGTATCTTTGTTTTAGTCTGGACTTGTAGTCCAGACTTCTGACTTGCTGGATAACTCCATGCAAGCATAACAAAAGAACTAGCTTCTCTCTTGCCTCTACTTATTAGCAGAAGGGCCTAGCTGACACCATGTTGAGACAAAGATTCAGAGTACCAGGGTTTTCCTCTGATGAAGAAAACCTCCCCAGGAAAACATCCTCCTCCCTCCAACCAACAGCTTGAAGGATTACCAGATCGTCAAATATACTACCAAATCCCTTCTCTTCTCCTAGGAGATTGTGCTGCCTTTTGTTACAGGACGATATTTTGAGACTTTGATTTCTCTCATCTTATCTTATCTTATCACATCTGACACTCTTTATGATTAGATTACAAGAGGCTATGACTTCTTTACAATCCCTACCATGATTCCCCTTATGATCGTTCATGCCTCCCTGATGCCTTATGTATCAGGCTATGTTAGTCTTCCATTCTGATGCCTTATGCTTAGCACATGTAGATGCATGCAGACTCCTCACTGTAGATCATTAGATACAACTACAACATGTACATACAATAGAAGTATATATACCAAGGAACCTCTGGTGTTAGCCTAAATAAGCCAAGGCATGAGGCGGTGCAGGGTGTAGTCTGTGCTTGAGTGAAGCAAGGTGGCACGCCTTTCTTTCTCACCACCTCCAACTGCTCAGGCAGTCCACAAGGAAGTGTTAGTCTTTTTGTTGAGTCATGCTGATAGGGTAGCTGCAGTATCTTCCTTCACCTCATCTAGACTTTGGAATCTGACATGGACAACCCCCATCTGGATGTTCTGCCAGACTTCCTGACTGAGGAGTTTCAGGACACCTGCCTCATTTTCACTGTTGAGGGCAGAATGGAAGAAGAGGCAGCAGCCCTCCTGCTCGGAGTATGGCAGTTTAACTATGACCGGGCCTGTATCACCTGGGACCGCAGTTGAGCAGACCAAGCGTGCACAGCCAAGCAAGAATGGGCACATCTAGCCCAAGACGAAGAAGCCGTGCATCATGCCAAAGAGCAGGAGATGGATCTAGCAAGGCAGGAGGAATGGAAAAAGCACAAGAACAAGTTCCTGCCCATTCCTGACACACCCCTTCCATTGCAAGCACTTTTCCTCCCACCTCAGCATGCCCTCAACAAGCTGTGCAAAGGTGATTATGTGCCACTATACCACTTCACCAACCGGGGCATATGCGAGGCAGAAGAAGAGGTGCCAAACCTAGACACCGAGGTTTTCTCCTTAGTAGACACTGATAGTATGCCCGCCTTTCAGTCCACCTCTGCAGCCAAAGCCAAGGAATGCAAAACACCCAATGATGACCTTTCATGGGAGGAGTTTAGCGAGGCCAACTTCCACATGCTTTGGGCCATGCAACAGCAGGACTGGCCAGAGGAGAGAGTTTGGATGGTGCACGACTTTTGGTTAGCTATTGAAAACCACGATTTCAGACATGGAGAATGCGAATACACCAAGCAGGCCCTGTTGGTATACCAAGCCTGCATCTGCAGGCAATGGCACCAAGCCATAGGCACCCCGGATGCCTTCTCCCTCATCCCACTGAACCAGCACCACCTTCTAACCTTCCAGAGAAAATTGAGGGATGTGGCTATCAACTCCCAAATAGACACCCTGTGGAAGGTACATTCCCCAAACCCCCCCCCCTCCCTACTCTCGTGCTCGCGCATGGAGCAGCCAATATGTTAACGACTTTCTCGTGTCCTTCCATGCTTGATGTACACCTTCCAACCGTTTCATCCCAGTTTTCACTCCTTGCACACAACAATCCCACCCCAGACCTGCATGCGGTGTTTGCCTCTCACCATGCGGCCACTCCCAGAGCACAGGTCTACCCGAACCCTCCTTGGGTCCCTCACAACCCTTGGTGCATTGTCACCCCACTGGGATTATTTAAACCCGTGACTGGGCACATCCAGCTCAACACACAGGCAGCAGTTGCCCTGAGCAATCCGGCTCAAATGCCATGCAAGCCCTCGCATGGGTGTACCACAAGTCTATCCAAGAGGCACATGTCCCCTCCCTCCCTTGCTACTGCAGAGGTGTCAATTCCCAAGCAGGCATGTTCCTTTCGTCCCGAAAATGCCTCTCCCAAACCCCCCCCCATACTCCAATACCAGAGACCCCAATGCTCCCTTGCCTGTCTGTGCCGTCTGCCTTGGCCAAGGGAAGCATGATGCGCCTGTCATCCTCTACCAAGCCAAGCACACCTGGGACAATGCTTTCAACACCTTGTGCGAATGAGTCAATAAAGCACTATGCATTAGAGAATCTGGAGACCTTGTGTGCAGTTACTGGCAAAAGGAAACCGGCTGCTCCCAAAAACATGACCACAGGCATGCCTGCTCAGGCTGCCTTGCTCTCACCCATGGAGCTCACATGTGCCCTCAAGCTCAGAACCTTTCAGGCCAGAACACCATATAAGGCCGAAGCCTGGGAGAAAGCCCTGAGTGTGGCCGGATACTGGGAGCACTTCCATCACATCCTGACAGGTCTGCAGCTAGGTTTTCACATTGGCTTCCCTGTTATCACATGTGTACAGTCCCCTCCCAATAGTACATCCCTTGCCATATATGCTAGAGAATTCAATCAAATTGTACATAAGGAAATTTCTAAGGACTGATACATTGGACCGGTGGCCCTAGACCTAATCAAGTCCACCATCGGTCCCTACCAATCATCACCATTATCTCTAATTCCAAAACTGGGCAAACCAGGCAAATTCAGGCTCATTCAGAATTTTTCTTTCCCCCACTCCCCCTCGACCACCTTCACCTCCCTGTCCATTAATGACAGCATTATGGCACCACACATACCATGCACCTGGAGTAAATTCACCTCCATTTACCTACTCGTCGCCAACCTTCCCCTAGGTTCAGAAGTGGCCATGAGAGACGTGGCCGAAGCCTACCACACAATACCTTTGCATCCATCTCAATGGCCAGCTGCAGTTGTACGAACCAACAACTCAACTGGTTTCATCAACACCTGTGCAGTGTTCAGAGCATCACCTTCCTGTGGCGTATATGGTCATGTAGCCGACGCAGGTGCAGAGATACTGAGGGCCAACAGCATCGGGCCTCTAGACAAATGGGTAGACAACCATATTTTCTTCTGCATTCGAACAGACCAGTTAGAGGAGTACAATCGGAAATGCCAGCAATGGCACGAGCAGATAGCAATATCTGGCCTGCAGCAATCCCCCAGCCAAGTGTGGTTTGAAGGACAAACACAAGAAGACAGATCAGTCAAGGAGTTCAGCAAGGACTGTTGCTTCCCCATCCAGGACCTCTCAAACGGCCATCAATGCACCCCACATGATGCTCTATTCACCTACAACACTGATGACATAGACTTGATTTCCCAACAACTAGGAATCCCATGGGAATCTTCCAAAGATCAGCCATTTGCCTCAGTGACAACATACATAGGTTTCATATGGGACGTAGAGGCATGCACCATGACCCTGAGCGAACCAAAAATAGAGAAGTACAAACTAGTAATCCAAGCATGGCTAAGGAGAGACAGACACTTGTTACGCTGAACGCACACCAAGTGTTGTATCAGCTACCTGTAGCGAGGTGGACTCTCACGAAGAGGTCGCAGCGTCTCGACTACCTAGGAGATCGTAGAAGAGCTGAGGACTTGGGGAGTTTCCAAGGACTGAGTGATGCTGAGGGCGGCACAAGATAACGAGGGCCGAGACTGAGGACTACTAGCAAGGCTAGTGGACGAGGGATCGGGCGAGGGACTGCGAGCGAAGCTCGTGGATGAAGACTGAGGTTGACACTAGGTACGCATGTAATTGCGCAGATCAAGAGTGAGGTACAGGGGTGCTAAGGGTAAGGTATATATAGTGTGTGCTGAGTAAGCGAAGGAACACTATAGAACATGGTGGAACATGGTGGAAGAGTTAAGTAAGCGGTTACCATCAGGGATGAGTCAAGGTGAGTCATATCCCATCAAGGGATCGTGATGGAAGTAACCAAAGCGACCAGATTGATGAGATCCGGTGATCGAAGTGGAACGAGGACTAAAGTGGTGAAGATAAGATAAGATAGGGGAAAATAGGGGCTTAGACCTGAGGACGACCCATTGGACTAGGAAAACTGTAACATTACCCCCTTTGTACGATTGAACTCCTGGTTCGATCCCAAAAGGAAGAAAATCCTCTAGAGAGATGAGTTGTTCGCCGGGGAGGGAGACCATGCGGAAAGCAGGGACGTTCCGTCAAGAGACAGGAGGGGATGGGTTGTGGTTTCAACGTCTGCTAGGATGCGGGTGTTTGGGCAGGTCAAATAAGTGAGTGGCGGCTGAGATGAGCAACTAGGGGAGGTTGTTTTTTGGGAGGGACGATGCATCAGGTGGGGAGGCGGAGGTGGGGGAGTTACGTGTCGAGGTGGTCTTATGAGTCGGAGGAATGGGGTCCTGGGTAAGAGAGAGAGCGTGTGGGAGACGGGAAGAAATGAGGAGGGGGGGGAAGCGGGTGAGAAAGTGAAGGGAAAATCGAAGTTAAGGGGGTCTTTTCGAGGGTAGTGAAAGGGTAAAGAGAGATTTGGACAGGGTGGCGAAGGAGGTGGTAAGGAAAAGGCGGGGCGGATGAGTCGAGGGAATGGTGAGGCAGTGTTTTTAGAGAGGAGGAGATTTATCGTAATTTCTATCATAGAGGACGGTGTTTTTAGAGAGGAGGAGATTTATCGTAAGTTCTATCGTAGATGATGGTCTTTTTTGTACTTAGCTAGAATAAGGGGAGAGTTTCGTAGGTTGAGTTCGGGTTCCCAGGTGTTTTCGGATGAGCCGTAGCCCTTCCAGGAGACGAGGTATTTGTAACGGCCAGGGGAACCACGATGGGCAAGAAGGGATTCTACTTCGTATTCCTCATCGTTTCTGACGAGGACGGGAGGGGGGTTCACGAAAGAGGGTCCGTGTACCGAAGTTTGTTTAAAAGAAGAAAGAAGGGAGGCGTGGAAGACGTCATGAACTTTCCAGGTGGGAGGGAGGCGTAGGCGATATGTGATGGGGGAGAGGACTTGGGTGATTTCGAAGGGGCCGTGGCGTTTTGGGGCGAGTTTCCTAGATGGGTAGGGGATACGGAGGTTAGTATTTTCGAGCCATACTTTATCTCCGACGTTCCACGGAGAGAACTTCCTGGTAAGGTGGCGACTCATGGCGAGTCGAGCGGAGTCGTGGGCTGCGAGAGCTTCTTCTCTGGCTTTGGAGAGGGAAATGAGGCGGTCCGTGAGGGCGGGGAGGGGAGTTTTACCCAGGGC